>CM042994.1:17175697-17246712 GCA_023678885.1 Pogostemon cablin | reverse complement strand
GAAGAAAATGAGGATCATGATGAAGAAAATATGCATCGTGATGAAGAAAATGAGCATAATGATGAATAAAATTTGCATCATGATGATGAAAATGAGCTTCATGATGAAAACATGCATCAAGATGAAGAAAAGGAGCATCACGACGAAGAAATTTAGAATCATGATGAAGAAATCATGATGAAGAAAATGAGCATTATGATGAACAAAATGAGCATCGTGATGAAGAAAATATTCATCATGATGAAAAAAGTGAGCATTATGATGAAGAAAATATGCATAATGATGAAGAAAATGAGCATCATTATGAAGAAAATATGTATCATGATGAAGATAATGAGCATTATAATGAATAAAATATGCATCATGATGATGAAAATATCCATCATGATGAATAAAATGAGCTTCATGATGAAGAAATATGCATCATGATAAAGAAAATAAGCATCATGATGAAAGAAATGAGCACCTTAAAGAAGAAATTGAGCATCTTGAAATATGCATCCTGATGAAGAAAAAATATGCATCATGAAAAAGAAAATAAGCGTCATGATAAAGAATATGAGAATCATGATTAAGAAAATATAGATCATGATAAAGAAAATAAGCATCATGATGATTAAAATATGCATCAAGATGAAGAAAATGAGCATCATGATGAAGAAATTGAGCATAATGATGAAGAAATTGGGCATCATAATTAAGAAAATAAAAATCATGATGAAGAAAATGTGCATCATGATAAAGCAAATAAGCATCATGATGAAGAAAATGAGCATCATGATTAATAAAATATGCATCGTGATGAAGAATATGAGCATCAAGATGATGAAAATATGCATCAGGATGAAGAAAATGAGCGTCATGATGAAGAAATTGATCATCAAGATGAAGAAAATAAGCATCATGATGAAGAAATTTAGCATCATGATGAAGAAAATAAGCATCACGATGAAGAAAATGAGCATCACGAAGACGGAAATAAGCATCACGATGAAGGAAATGAGCATCACGATGAAGAAAATATGTATCATGATTACGAAAATGAGTGTCACGATGAAGAAATTATCCATCATGATGAAGAAAATGAGCATTAAGATGAAGGAAATGAGCATCATGATGACAGAAATGAGCATCATGAAGAAGAAAATGAGCATCAAGATGAAGAAAATGTGCATTGTGATATAGAAAATATGTATCACGATGAAGAAAATATGCATCATGATGAAGAAAATATGCATCATGATAAAGAAAATGAGCATCATGATGAAGAAATTATGCATCATGATAAAGAAAATAAGCATCATGATAAAGAAAATGAGCACCATGATGAAGAAATTGAGCATCTTGATGGAGAAAATATTCATCATGATGAAGAAATATGCATCATGAAAAAGAAAATGAGCGTCATGATGAAGAAAATGAACTTCATGATGAAGAAAATGAGCACCATTATGAAGAAAATATGCATCATGAAAAAGAAAATGAGCATCATGATGAAGAAAATGAGTATTATGATGAAGAAAATATGCATTATGATGAAGGAAATATGCATGTTGATGAAAAAATGATCATCATGATGAATAAATTATGCATCGTGATGAAGAAAAAGTGCATCATGATGAAGTAAATATGCATCATGATGAAGAAAATGAGCATCATGATGAAGAAATTGAGTATCCTGATGAGAAATCATGATGAAGAAAAATGAGAACCATGATGAATTAAATACGCATCATAATGAAGAAAATATGCATCATGATGAAGAAAATGAGCATCATGATGAAGAAAATATGCATCATGATTAAGAAAATGAGCATCGTGATGAAGAAAATGAGCATCGTGATGAAGAAAATGAGCATCATGATGAAGAAAATATGCATCATGATGAAGAAAATGAAAATCATGATGAAGATAATGTGTATCATGATGAAGAAAATATGCATCATGATAAAGAAAATATGCATCTTAATGAAGAAAATGAGTTGCATGATGAAGAAATGAGCATCTTGATGAAGAAAATATGCATCATGATGAAGAAAATGACAATGTTGATGAAGAAAATATAATATCTTAGTTCAACTAGATTTTTTTTTAGAAAGCCCAAAACCTATTTATTTATTTTATGGCCCAAAAGGCCAGCCCTATCTTAGCCCAACTAGATTTTGTTAGAAAGCCCAAAACCTAATTATTTATTTTTATGGCCCAAAAGGCCAGCCCAATTAAGCCCAACTATATTTTTTTTAGAAAGCCCAAATTTATTTTTTTATTTATTTTGTGGCCCAAAGTTTCAGCCCACTTAAATGGCCTGATATATAATTATTAAGGCTAAAGTTAAAAAAAAAAGAGAGAGAAGAACGGGAGAAGAAAAGCAAAAGAGGGGAAAGAAGAGAGGAAGAGGAGAAACCCTTGTTGATCAAATTCTCCCTTACAACCCTCATCCTAGGTGGTTTTTAAGTTGTTTTGAGGTAAGTGGTGTGTGAATTAAGCTTCCTTCTTCCATGATTTTGTAATTTTGTGGGGTTTTTCTTTTTGGTATGTGGGTAATTTGCAGACTGTTCGAACTGATTTTGACATAGCTATTACCCTCGAAAGTTTGCAAACTTAATTTCTGTACGTAGCTGAACTCGTTAGCTTTCCGTAGCCACTTGAAACGCCTCAATCCGATTATTCTACAATTAGTTATGATTTTTCTCGTAAACTGCCGCTAGCTGGAAAATTTCAGAATTTTTATGTCGAATTCAAACTTATTTTTTTATCGTTTCGTTTAGTTAATCTATTGAAACGGGTTATGTGGGATTGGGAACTGATGTTAAGGAGTTACATACCATTTTTATTTACTATCGACTCGTTCGAACTCGATTAGGATTTGTTTTTAGCAATGAAAGGGATGTTAACGCTAATAGTTAGTTATATTTAATTTGTCTTTAATTTCTCATCTCCTTTCTAGGTAAAGAATCATCGACGAAGGGCAAGGGGCCGACTTCAGATTCCAGAGAGAGTTAATCACTTCCTTGTGAGTTGATAATTCGGGAACGCCTTCTCTTGTGGGAAGTGTGGACCCTCGATAAATGTGCATTTATTTTAGTTTTAGTTAATTGATAAGAAAATTATTTGGTATTATGTTGTGTGGTAAAGAGCCTGATTGGCTCGATTGCTCTGGTTAGAGTCATGTTAGCCATTTTATGAGTATTATTGATTTTAACTTATGTTGAAGAGCCTTACCGGCTTGATATCTGATAGTATTTATTGTGAATTATTTGAGAATTGATTTCTGGTTATTCTTGTGTGCCAATTAAGACTCTAACTTGAGTCGTTATTCAGCTTATGATGCACATGCATATGTATGCCTGGTACCAAGGTTAAGTAGCCCGAATTGGTCACGGTTCGGGTGAGTTAGAGCGACATTGATTAAGTAGCCCGAATTGTCGCGGTTCGGGTGAGTTAGAGTGACAACCAAGTTGCCCGTGATTGGCAAACCTGGGTGAGTTAGATCTAACGGGGCACCTGTCCATTTGCCAAATACTGATACTCTGGAGGGTGATCGTTAGATGGATCAGTCTATTATAGGCTCAGTCAACGTCACCGGTGTGGGACATGCATGTCATATATGTTTATATGTTTGATCATTTCAAGTATTCACGTCGATATTGAATTGTGAACTTTAGCACTTGGCGTATTGAGAAAGAATATTAATGTGCATTTTATCTAGAGTAACGGTGACGGGCTTGGACTGTCTCTCGACGTAGAGCTCAGTTCGAGGAGGATATTGACTACCCACGCGTCTTTTATGTGATGACATGTTGTTTGAACTAATTGTGTTATTCATAAATGTGCACTAAGGTTTTTATTTTCATTAATATGTACACTGAGTGAGAATAATTATTGTGGGACGAATTGTGGGATTTTATGTTATGAACCGCGAGTGGGAGTACATGCTTCGTATAAGGGTCGGGGTGACCGGCTTATCACCTCACTGAGCTAGTGGTTTTGCTCACCCCCTATCATTCTTTCCTTTTCAGGCTGTTGATATCGTTTTGGTTGGAGGTTTGCCTATCGTTTGCTCATCATCCAATCCGTGTTTTGGTCACTTTCTCTTTTATGTAAATTGACGGATTCATTGGCGAGATTGTATAGTTTATATTTGCTGACCCCCTTGATGTTCTTTTTGTACCTTCGCGATGTTATATCGTTCATGTATATTTTCTTTAAACTAAGTTACACCGTTGTATTTTGTACCTTTGTAAATCCTTGTTGAAACTTTATGAGATGATGTCCTCGGGTTGTAACCGTTGTTATCAGTTGTTCAGTTCTACAGGTACTTGATAGCAAGCCTTACGTTTTCTATAAACTTTGTGGAGTGGAGTGCACCCATTCTGCGAAATTTATGGTTAACGTGGCGGTTGTCGCGTTCTGTCTGGGGTCGGGGCGTGACAACTTTCTTGGTATCAGAGCCTGGTTTTATGATTCTCATTCTTTTTGTGTCAAGCCAATGAGTCCAACTTTGTTTCTATGTCATCCTAAGGTATCGTATTGCCTTGACGTTGACCTTGCATTTTCTTTCCTTTCTTCCTTTCAGTCATTATGGCACCTCCAGTTCGAGGTCGAGGTCGAGGTCGAGGACACGCTCCTCGTGATCCTCCGAGTCCTCTATTCTCTTCTGTTCCTCGTGGACCTCGAGGACATGTTTCTTCTGATCATGTCATTCCTCCGACGGTTATGGACCCTATCAATTCTGATCATAGGGTGCCAGTTTCCCAGGTAGAGCAACCACGGGCCCAGTTGCGGGTTGAGCACATGATGACACCCGAGCAGTACCAATTGTATTATGATCACATTCGAATACATGGTGTTCCACCACCTACAATGGCTCATACAACTACGACTGTCACTGAAGAGGTTCTTCGTGCTAATGAATCGATTCGACCTACATCTAATGTACCAGTTTTTACTCCAGAAATGGCTTTAGGAGGTTCTGCTTCTCGAGGTGCACTTTTTATACCTGATTTGGTGAAAGCAGTTGAAAACATGGGGACTTCGAAATTTGACGGTGCAAGAGATGCTTCTAAAGCGGGGGCATGGTTAAAGGAGATTACAGAGACCTTTGACACCTTGATGATTGAAGAATGTTATCGTGTGGTCATTGCGACCAAGCTGTTAGGCCCAGATGCACGACGATGGTGGCAGAATCTAAAAGAGACATCTTCGGTTACTATTACGTGGGCTATCTTTGTGGAACGATTCAAAGATCGATACTTCTCTCAGTACATCAAGGATCAGAAGAGAAAGGAGTTCTTCAACCTCTTTCAAGGCATTATGTCGGTCGTTGAGTACGAAAGCAAATTTCTGGAATTGCGAGAATTCGCTCCTGAGTCATATACGACGAGAGACTTATGCAAGAGATTTGAAGATGGTCTTAATTTAAATATTCGAGATCGCATCAAGTCCGGAGACAAGTACGAGAGTCTTGACGATCTCGTAGAAGAAGCCCTGAGGGTAGAAGTTTTAGTTCAGGCGAGACATAAGCTTGCAGAACGATCTCAAAAGAAAAGGCAAGGGAGCGCATTTCCAGGAAATGCATCGAAGGTGTATAGGGGTGTGGGATCTTCGCGTGGCGCATCAAGTTCGGCATCTATTAGTTTTCCTCAACCTCGGGAGCAGTTTAGTAGAGGCGGGAGCAATGTCTCTGGATCGGTTGGTGAAAATCGCAAGTGCCAGAATTGCCTAAAATATCATGACGGCCCCTGTAAGGCTCCTCAAGTATGTTTTCAGTGTCGACAGCCGGGGCATATGCGAAGTTCTTGTCCTCAGCTTATGGGAACGAGCAGTCAGGGTTCTGGTCAGCTTCGTGGTAAACTAACATATTCTACACCCAGAGATACTCGATCTGCAATTACCAGAGTGCCCGATGCCTCAAGCGGCCCTAGTACTCAATCACCTATGCAAGGAAGGAAGCAAACTAGAGTATTTCATATTTCCCAAGAAGAGGCTCGCTCAGATCCGAAGGTTGTGACAGGTAATTTATAATTTGAGTATTTTCACATGCTAAATCTAACCCCGCCTTGTTATGCCACTTGATTACGAATAAAACATTCGTAAGAAATTCTATCTTTTCAAATTTTTAAATCACAATCTCACCTAATATTGCTTCTTTAGGCCATGTGTTTGTGGGAGACCATCAGGTCTACGCTTTATTTGACCCAGGTTCTGATAGGTCTTATATCCGAGATGATCTTACTGCGATCTTAGATTATCATATCTCTCATTTGTCACCTGGAATCATCGTTCATACCCCTCTTGGAGAGCGTCTAATTCGTGATTCGGTATTCCTTGGTTGTCCATTGAAGATCAAAGATGTCATTTTAGAGGCTGAATTGATACCATTGCCTTTGATTGATCTTGATGTTATTCTTGGCATGGATTGGCTTTCTTCTCATCATGCAATTCTCGATTGCCACGAGAAGCTTGTTATTTTTCGTAGACCAGGATTCTCAGAACTTGTTTTTGAGGGTAAACTTCAAACGAGATCCCTCTCTTTTATTTCAATGTTGACTGCGCATAAATTAATGCGTATGGATTGTGAGGCATTCTTGGCATTTGTCATTGATACTTCTCTTTCTGAAACTAAACTAGATGACATCCCAATCGTGAATGAATTTCCTGATGTCTTTCCCGAAGACTTACCATGACAACCTCCGAATCGAGAGATTGATTTTTTCATTGACGTACTTCCTGGAATCACACCTATATCGATTACTCCATATCGAATGTCGCCTGCTGAGCTTAAGGAACTCCAGACACAACTTGGGGAATTATTGGAGAAGGGTTTCATACGACCTAGCACATCTCCATGGGGTGCTCCAGTTCTTTTTGTCAAGAAGAAAGATGGATCACTTCGTCTATGTGTCGACTACCGTCAATTGAACAAGGTGACTATCAAGAACAAATATCCTCTTCCAAGAATCGATGATCTGTTTGATCAATTGCAAGGAGCAACTGTGTTCTCAAAAATTGATTTGCGATCCGGTTATCACCAACTCAAGATTAGGGAATCGGATATCCCTAAGTCTGCTTTTCGAACCAGATACGGTCATTTTGAATTCTGTGTTATGCCTTTTGGACTCACAAATGCTCCTGCAGCTTTTATGGATCTTATGAATCGGGTCTTTCGGCCGTACTTAGATAAGTTTGTCATCATCTTCATTGATGACATTCTTATTTATTCTAAATCGGACGACGAGCATTCTCAGCATCTAAGAATTGCTCTGAACATTCTCAGAGAAAATCAGCTTTATGCTAAATTCTCGAAGTGTGAATTTTGGCTTCGCGAGGTAAGCTTTTTGGGTCATCACATTTCTAAAGAAGGAATCTACGTCGATCCAGTGAAGATTCAAGTTATACTAGATTGGGAGCATCCAAAGAACGTGACTGAGATTCGTAGTTTTCTGGGATTAGCTGGATATTATCGACGGTTTGTCAAAGACTTTTCGTTATTGGCTTCATCTTTGACTAAATTGACTCGGAAAGGGGTAAAATTTGAATGGAGTGAAGAATGCGAGGAAGCATTTCAAGAATTGAAAAGACGACTCGTTTCAGCTCCTATTCTTGCTTTGCCAGACCCAGCGATTGGAGAATTTACCATTTATAGCGACGCCTCGAGACAAGGATTAGGATGCGTTCTCATGCAAGAAGGAAAGGTTATTGCCTACTCTTCAAGGCAATTGAAGAAGAACGAAGAAAATTATCCTACACATGATTTAGAGTTGGCTGCGATCGTCTTTGCATTGAAGATCTGGAGGCACTATCTGTATGGTGCAACTTGTCGGGTTTTCACTGATCACAAGAGCTTAAAGTATATCACCACGCAAAAGGAGCTCAACCTCAGGCAAAGGCGATGGATGGAGTTGATTAGTGACTATGACTTAGTCATCGATTATCATCCTGGCAAGGCGAACGTTGTTGCAGATGCTCTGAGTAGAAAGTCTTCTACCTCACTTGCTTTGATTCAATCTTTTTATCTTCCTATGTTGGAGCAATTTAAATCTTTACACATTTCGCTCGATTGTGAAAAGTCTAATGATTCTGCCTTAATCGCCAAATTCGAGGTTAGACCTACCTTGTTCGAGCAAATTCGAGAAAGACAATCACACGATGTTCATTTACAACAGAAGATGGAGAAGCTAAATCAAGGAAAAGAAACAGAATTTCAAATTCGGGATGATGGACTTCTTACTTTTAAAAATCGTGTTTGTGTTCCATTAGAACTTGATGTTCGTAGAGCTATTCTTGAGGAAGCCCATTCTTCAGCCTATGCTATGCATCCTGGTAGTACCAAAATGTACAGAACACTTCGGGAGCATTATTGGTGGCCAGGTATGAAACGGGACATTGCTGAATTTGTATCAAAGTGTTTATCTTGCCAACAGATTAAAGCGGAACACCAAAAACCAGCCGGCATGCTTCAACCACTACCTATTCCTGAGTGGAAATGGGAAAACGTCACAATGGATTTTGTTTCTGGTTTACCTAGAACCCAAAAGGGTCATGACTCAATTTGGGTCATTGTCGATCGTCTGACGAAATCGGCACAGTTCCTTCCAGTGCATACCAACGAATCTTTAGAGAAAGTTGCCAAGTTATATGTCGATGAGATCGTGAGATTGCACGGAGTACCAGTGTCAATCATATCTGACCGTGATCTAAGATTCACTTCCCGTTTTTGGCCTAGTCTGCAGAAAGCGCTAGGTACAAAATTACTATTCAGTACCTCGTTTCATCCACAAACTGATGGACAGTCAGAGAGAACTATACAGACACTAGAAGACATGTTACGTGCAGTGGTGTTGAATTTGGGAGGTAGCTGGGATAAGTACGTAACTTTGGTGGAGTTCGCTTATAACAACAGTTATCATTCAAGCATTGGAATGCCCCCGTACGAAGCTCTGTATGGCCGAAAGTGTCGAACACCACTCTTTTGGGATGAGGTTGGCGAGAGACAAATCGAACAAGTAGAGCTTATCGAAGATGCGAAGGCAAAAATATAACTTATTCGAGACAGACTTAAGGCAGCGCAAGATCGACAGAAAAGCTACGCAGATAATAGGAGGCGCGATTTGGAGTTTAATGAAGGAGACAAAGTTTTTCTGAAAGTTTCTCCATGGAAGGGCGTGTTGCGATTCCATCGTCGAGGAAAGTTGAGTCCAAGGTATATTGGGCCGTTTACGATCGTGCAAAGGATTGGTCGTGTCGCGTATCGACTTGAGCTACCATCGGAATTATCGAAGATTCACGATGTCTTCCATGTCTCTATGCTTAGAAAATATGAACCAGATCCTTCGCAAGTGCTCAAATATCCCCCAGTTGTATTAAAGGAAAATCTATCGTACGAAGTACAACCTGTTCAAATTGTAGATCGCCGAGAGAAAATGCTTCGTAACAAATCCATTCCTATGGTGAGAGTTTTGTGGAGAAGTGATCAAATTGAAGAAGAAACATGGGAACCAGAGTCAGTCATGCGTCAACAACATCCAAATCTCTTTTCATTTTTAGGTACGTTTATGTTTCGAGGACGAAATTTTTTTGAGGAGGGGATACTTTATAATATCTTAGTTCAACTAGATTTTTTTTTAGAAAGCCCAAAACCTATTTATTTATTTTATGGCCCAAAAGGCCAGCCCTATCTTAGCCCAACTAGATTTTGTTAGAAAGCCCAAAACCTAATTATTTATTTTTATGGCCCAAAAGGCCAGCCCAATTAAGCCCAACTATATTTTTTTTAGAAAGCCCAAATTTATTTTTTTATTTATTTTGTGGCCCAAAGTTTCAGCCCACTTAAATGGCCTGATATATAATTATTAAGGCTAAAGTTAAAAAAAAGAGAGAGAGAAGAACGGGAGAAGAAAAGCAAAAGAGGGGAAAGAAGAGAGGAAGAGGAGAAACCCTTGTTGATCAAATTCTCCCTTACAACCCTCATCCTAGGTGGTTTTTAAGTTGTTTTGAGGTAAGTGGTGTGTGAATTAAGCTTCCTTCTTCCATGATTTTGTAATTTTGTGGGGTTTTTCTTTTTGGTATGTGGGTAATTTGCAGACTGTTCGAACTGATTTTGACATAGCTATTACACTCGAAAGTTTGCAAACTTAATTTCTGTACGTAGCTGAACTCGTTAGCTTTCCGTACCCACTTGAAACGCCTCAATCCGATTATTCTACAATTAGTTATGATTTTTCTCGTAAACTGCCGCTAGCTGGAAAATTTCAGAATTTTTATGTCGAATTCAAACTTATTTTTTTATCGTTTCGTTTAGTTAATCTATTGAAACGGGTTATGTGGGATTGGGAACTGATGTTAAGGAGTTACATACCATTTTCATTTACTATCGACTCGTTCGAACTCGATTAGGATTTGTTTTTAGCAATGAAAGGGATGTTAACGCTAATAGTTAGTTATATTTAATTTGTCTTTAATTTCTCATCTCCTTTCTAGGTAAAGAATCATCGACGAAGGGCAAGGGGCCGACTTCAGATTCCGGAGAGAGTTAATCACTTCCTTGTGAGTTGATAATTCGGGAACGCCTTCTCTTGTGGGAAAAATTATTTGGTATTATGTTGTGTGGTAAAGAGCCTGATTGGCTCGATTGCTCTGGTTAGAGTCATGTTAGCCATTTTATGAGTATTATTGATTTTAACTTATGTTGAAGAGCCTTGCCGGCTTGATATCTGATAGTATTTATTGTGAATTATTTGAGAATTGATTTCTGGTTATTCTTGTGTGCCAATTAAGACTCTAACTTGAGTCGTTATTCAGCTTATGATGCACATGCATATGTATGCCTGGTACCAAGGTTAAGTAGCCCGAATTGGTCACGGTTCGGGTGAGTTAGAGCGACATTGATTAAGTAGCCCGAATTGTCGCGGTTCGGGTGAGTTAGAGTGACAACCAAGTTGCCCGTGATTGGCAAACCTGGGTGAGTTAGATCTAATGGGGCACCTGTCCATTTGCCAAATACTGATACTCTGGAGGGTGATCGTTAGATGGATCAGTCTATTATAGGCTCAGTCAACGTCACCGGTGTGGGACATGCATGTCATATATGTTTATATGTTTGATCATTTCAAGTATTCACGTCGATATTGAATTGTGAACTTTAGCACTTGGCGTATTGAGAAAGAATATTAATGTGCATTTTATCTAGAGTAACGGTGACGGGCTTGGACTGTCTCTCGATGGAGAGCTCAGTTCGAGGAGGATATTGACTACCCACGCGTCTTTTATGTGATGACATGTTGTTTGAACTAATTGTGTTATTAATAAATGTGCACTAAGGTTTATATTTTCATTAATATGTACACTGAGTGAGAATAATTATTGTGGGACGAATTGTGGGATTTTATGTTATGAACCGCGAGTGGGAGTACATGCTTCGTATAAGGGTCGGCGTGACCGGCTTATCACCTCACTGAGCTAGTGGTTTTGCTCACCCCCCATCATTCTTTCCTTTTCAGGCTGTTGATATCGTTTTGGTTGGAGGTTTGCCTATCGTTTGCTCATCATCCAATCCGTGTTTTGGGTACTTTCTCTTTTATGTAAATTGACGGATTCATTGGCGAGATTGTATAGTTTATATTTGCTGACCCCCTTGATGTTCTTTTTGTAACTTCGCGATGTTATATCGTTCATGTATATTTTCTTTAAACTAAGTTACACCGTTGTATTTTGTACCTTTGTAAATCCTTGTTGAAACTTTATGAGATGATGTCCTCGGGTTGTAACCGTTGTTATCAGTTGTTCAGTTCTACAGGTACTTGATAGCAAGCCTTACGTTTTCTATAAACTTTGCGGAGTGGAGTTCTGCGAAATTTATGGTTAACGTGGCGGTTGTCGCGTTCTGTCTGGGGTCAGGGCGTGACAGAAAATATGCATCATGATGAAGAAAATATACATCATGAAAAAGAAAATGAGCATCATGATGAAGAAACTGAGGATCACGATAAAGAAAATATCTTTCATGTTGAAGAAAATGAACATCATTATGAAGAAAATGAGCATCATGATGAATAAAATATGCATCATGATGAAGAAAATGAGCTTCATGAAGAAGAAAATATGCATTAAGATGAAGAAAATGAGCATCACGATGAAGAAAATTAGTATCATGATGAAGAAATAATGATGAAGAAAATGAGCATTATGATGAAGAAAATGAGCATTATGATGAAGAAAATGTGCTTCGTGATGAAGAAAATGAGCATCATAATGAAGAAAATTAGCATCATGATGAAGAAAATATGCATCATGATTAAGAAAATGAGCATCGTGATGAAGAAAATGAGGATCATGATGAAGGAAATGGTCATCATGATGAAGGAAATGAGCATCATGACGAAGAAAATATTAATCATGATGAAGAAAATATGCATCATAATAAAGAAAATGAGCCTCATGATGAAAAAAATGTGCATCATAATGAAGAAAATGAGCTTCTTTATGAAGAAAATATGCATCATGATGAAGAAAATGAGCATCATGATATAGAAAATAAGCATTTCGATGAAAAAAATGAGCATCATGATGAATATAATATGCATCATGATGAAGAAAGTGAGCATCACGATGAATAAAATATGCATCAAGATTAAGAAAATGAGCATCATGATGAAAAAATTGAGCATCATGATGAAGAAATTGAGTATCATGATTAAGAAAATGAAAATCATGATGAAGAAAATGTGCAATATGATGAAGAAAATATGCATCTAGATGAAGAAAATAAGCATCTTGATGAAAAAAATGAGCATCATGATGAAGAAAATGAGCATCATGATAGAGAAAATATGAATCATGATGATGAAAATTTGCATCATGATAAAGAAAATAAGCATCTTGATGAGAAAAATGAGCATCATGATGAAGAAAATATGCATCATGATAAAGAAAATAAGCATCATGATGAAGATAATGAGCAACATGATGAAAAAAATGAGCAAGTTGATGAAGAAAATATGCATCATGATGAATAAAATATTCATCATGATGAATAAAATGAGCGTCATGATGAAGAAAATGAGGATCATGATGAAGAAAATATGCATCATGATGAAGAAAATAAGCATCGTGATTAATAAAATGAGCATAATGATTAAAAAAATATGCATCATGATGATGAAAATGTGCTTCATGATGATAATATGCATCAAGATGAAGAAAAGGAGCATCATGACAAAGGAATTTAGCATCATGATGAAGTAATCATGATGAAGAAAATGAGCATTATGACGAACAAAATGAGTATCGTGATGCAGAAAATATTCATCATGATGAAGAAAATAAGCATCATGATGAAGATAATGAGCTTCATAATGAATAAAATATGCATCATGATGAAGAAAATAAACAGCATGATGATGAAAATATGCATCATGATGAATAAAATGAGCTTCATGATGAAGAAAATGTGCATCATGATAAAGAAAATAAGTGTCATGATAAAGAAAATTAGCACCTTAATGAAAAATTGAGCATCTTGAAATATGCATCCTTATGAAGAAAATATGCATCATGAAAAAGAAAATGAGCGTCATGATAAAGAAAATGAGCATCATGATTAAGAAAATATGGATCATGATAAAGAAAATAAGCATCATGATGAATAAAATATGCATCACGATGAAGAAATTGAGCATCATGATGAAGAAATTGGGCATCGTAATTAAGAAAATGGAAATCATGATGAAGAAAATGTGCATCATGATGAAGAAAACATGCATCTTGATGAAAAAAATAAGCATCTTGATGAAAAAAATGAGCATCATGATGAAGAAAATGATCATCTTGATGAAGAAAATAAGCATCACAATGAAGGAAATGAGCATCACGATGAAGGAAATAAACATCACAATGATGAAGAAAATATGCATCATGATGAAGAAAATGAGCTTCAAGATGAAGAAAATGAGCATCATGATGATGAAAATGAGCTTCACGATAAAGAAAATATGTATCCTGATGGACAAAATGAGCATCATGATGAAGAAATTAAGCATCATGATGAAGAAAATGAGCATCATGATGTAGGAAATGAGCTCAATGATGAAGAAAATATGCATCATGAAGAAGAAAATATGCAACATTATGAAGAAAATGAGCATCACGATAAAGGAAATGAACACCATATTTAAGAAAATGAGCATCATGATGAAGAAAATGTGCAACATGATAACGAAAATATGCATCATGATGAAGAAAATATGAATCATGATGAAGAAAATGAGCATCATGATGAAAAAAATGAGCATCATGATGAAGAAAATGAGCATCATGATAAAGAAAATATTCATCAAGATGAAGATAATGAGCATAATGATGAAGAAAATATGCATCAAGATGAAGAAAATGAGCATCAAGATGAAGAAATCATGATGTAGTAAATGGGCATAATTTTGAAGAAATGGGCATCGTGATGAAGAAAATATGCATCATTATGAAGAAAATGAGCATCTTGATGAAGAAAATATGCATCATGATTAAGAAAATGAGCATCGTTATGAAGAAAATGAGCATCATGACGAAGAAAATATGCATCAGGATAAAGCAAAAGAGCATCATGATGAAGAAATTGAGCGCCATGATGAAGAAAATGAGCATCTTGATGCATATTATGCATCTTGATGAAGAAAATGTGCATCATGATGAATAAAATGAGCGTCATGATAAAAAAAATGAGGATCATGATGAATAAAGTATGCATCATGATGAAGAAAATATGCATCATTTTGTATAAAATATGCATCATGATGAATAAAATATGCATCATGATGAAGAAAATATGCATCATGATGAAGAAAATGAGCATTATGATGAAAAAATTTAGCATCATGATGAAGAAAATGAGCATTATGATGAAGAAAATGAGCATCGTGATGAAGAAATATTGCATCATGATGCATAAAATGAGCATCATGATGAAGAAAATATGCATCATGATTAAGAAAATGAGCATCGTGATAAAGAAAATGAGCATCATGATGAAGGAAATAAGCATCATGATGAAGGACATGACCATCATGATGAAGAAAATATGAAACATGATGAAGAAAATATGCATCATGACTAAGAAAATGAGCCTCATGATGAAGAAAATGTGCATCATCATGATGAAGAAAATGGGTTTCATGATGAAGAAAATGAGCATCATGATGAATAAAATGAGCCTCATAATGAAGAAAATGTGCATCATGATGATTAAAATATGTATCATGATGAAGAAAATGAAAATCTTGATGAAGAAAATGTGAATCATGATGAAAAAAAATATGCATCATGATAAAGAAAATAAGCATCATGATGAAGAAAATGAGCACCTTAATGAAGAAATTGAGCATCTTGAAATATGCATCCTGATGAAGAAAATATGCATCCTAAAAAAGAAAATGAGCGTCATGATAAAGAAAATGAGCATCATTATTAAGAAAATACGGATCATGATAAAGAAAATAAGCATCATGATGAAGAAATTGAGCATCATGATGAATAAAATAAGCATCAAGATGAAGAAAATGAGCATCATGATGAAGAAATTGACCATCATGATGAAGAAATTGGGCATCATAATTAAGAAAATAAAAATCATGATGAAGAAAATATGCATCATGATGAAAAAAATAAGCATCTTGATGAAAAAAATGAGCATCATGATGAAGAAAATGATCATCTTGATGAAGAAAATAAGCATCACAATGAAGGAAATGAGCATCACGATGAAGGAAATAAACATCACAATGATGAAGAAAATATGAATCATGATGAAGAAAATGAGCGTCAAGATGAAGAAAATTAGCGTCATTTTGAAGAAATTAGCATCATGATGTAGGAAATGAACTTCTTGATGAAGAAAATATGCATCATAAAGAAGAAAATATGCAACATTATGAAGAAAATGAGCATCACGATAAAGGAAATGAGCACCATGTTGAAGAAAATGAGCATCAGGATGAAGAAAATGTGCCACATGATAATGAAAATATGCATCATGATGAAGAAAATATGCATCATGATGAAGAAAATGAGCATCATGATGAAAAAAATGAGCGTCATGATGAAGAAAATATGCATCAGGATAAAGCAAAAGAGCATCATGATGAAGAAATTGAGCACCATGATGAAGAAAATGAGCATCTTGATGCATATTATGCATCTTGATGAAGAAAATGTGCATCATGATGAATAAAATGAGCGTCATGATGAAGAAAATGAGGATCATGATGAAGAAAATACGCATCATGATGAAGAAAATATGCATCATTTTGTATAAAATATGCATTATGATGAATAAAATATGCATCATGATGAAGAAAATATGCATCATGATGAAGAAAATGAACATCATGATGAAGAAAATGAGCATTATGATGAAGAAAATGAGCATCGTGATGAAGAAAATATGCATCATGATGAAGAAAATGAGCATCATGATGAAGAAAATATGCATCATGATTAAGAAAATGAGCATCGTGATAAAGAAAATGAGCATCATGATGAAGGAAATGGGCATCATGATGAAGGACATGACCATCATGATGAAGAAAAGATGAAACATGATGAAGAAAATATGCATCATGATTAAGAAAATGAGACTCATGATGAAGCAAATGTGCATCATGATGAAGAAAATATGAATCATGATGAAGAAAATGAGCATCATGATAAAGAAAATGAGCATCTTGATGAAAAAAATGAGCATCGTGATGAATAAAATGAGCATCTTGATGAAGAAAATATGCATCAAGATGAAGAAAATGAACATCGTGATGAATAAATTTAGCATCATGATGAAGAAATCATGATGAAGAAAATGATCATCATGATGAAGAAATCATGATGAAGAAAATGATCATTATGATGAAGAAAATATGCATCATGATTAAGAAAATGAGCATCATGATGAAGAAAATGATATCATGATGAAGGAAATGAGCATCATGATGAAGTCAATGAGCATCATGATGATGAAAATGGGTTTCATGATGAAGAAAATGAGCATCATGATGAATAAAATGAGCCTCATGATGAAGAAAATGAGAATCATGATGATTAAAATATGTATCATGATGAAGAAAATGAAAATCATGATGAAGAAAATGTGCATCATGATGAAGAAAATATGCATCATGATAAAGAAAATAAGCATCATGATGAAGAAAATGAGCACCTTAATGAAGAAATTGAGCATCTTGAAATATGCATCCTGATGAAGAAAATATGCATCATAAAAAAGAAAATGAGCGTCATGATAAAGAAAATGAGCATCATGATTAAGAAAATATGGATCATGATATAGAAAATAAGCATCATGATGAAGAAATTGATCATCATTATGAATAAAATAAGATCAATATGAAGAAAATGAGCATCATGATGAAGAAATTGAGCATCATGATGAAGAAATTGGACATAATAATTAAGAAAATGAAAATCATGATTAAGAAAATGTGCATCATGATGAAGAAAATATGCATCTTGATGAAAAAAATAAGCATCTTGATGAAAAAAATTAGCATCATGATGAAGAAAATGATCATCTTGATGAAGAAAATAAGCATCACAATGAAGGAAATGAGCATCACGATGAAGAAATAAACATCACGATGTTGAAGAAAATATGCATCATGAAGAAGAAAATGAGCATCAAGATGAAGAAAATGAGCATCATGATGAAGAAATTTTGCATCATGATGACGAAAATGGGCATCATGATGTAGGAAATGAACTTCATAATGAAGAAAATATGCATCATGAAGAAGAAAATATGCAACATTATGAAGAAAATGAGCATCACGATAAAGGAAATGAGCACCATGTTGAAGAAAATGAGCGTCAGGAAGAAGAAAATGTGCAATATGATAATGAAAATATGCATCATGATGAAGAAAATATGCATCATGATGAAGAAAATGAGCATCATGATAAAAAATGAGCATCATGATGAAGAAAATATGCATCAAGATGAAGAAAATGAGCATCATGATGAAGTAATTGAGCATCACGATGAAGAAATCATGATGAAGAAAATATGCATCATGATGAAGAAAATGAGCATCATGATGAAGAAAATATGCATCATGATTAAGAAAATGAGCATCGTGATGAAGGAAATGAGCATCATGATGACGAAAATATGCATCAGGATGAAGAAAATATGCATTATGATGAATAAAATGAGCGTCATGATGAAGAAAATGAGGATCATGATGAAGAAAATATGCATCGTGATGAATAAAATATGCATCGTGATGAATAAAATAGGCATCATGATGAAGAAAATATGAATCAAGATGAAGAAAATGAGCATCATGATGAAGAAAATATGCATCATGATTAAGAAAATGAGCATCATGATGAAGAAAATATGCATCATGATTAAGAAAATGAGCATCGTGATAAAGAAAATGAGCATCATGATGAATGAAATGGGCATCATGATGAAGGAAATGACCATCATGATGAAGAAAATATGAAACATGATGAAGAAAATATGCATTATGATGAAGAAAATGAGCCTCATGATGAAGAAAATGTGCATCATGATGAAGAAAATGAGCTTCTTGAAGAAGAAAATATACATCATGATGAAGAAAATGAGCATCACGATAAAGAAAATAAGCATCTTGATGATAAAAATGAACATCATGATGAATAAAATGAGCATCATGATAAAGAAATTGAGCATCATGATGAAGAAAAATGAGCATCGTGTTGAAGAAAATGGGCATCGTGATGAAGAAAATATGCAGCATGATGAAGAAAATAAGCATCATGATGAAGAAAATATGCATCATGATTAAGAAAATAAGCATCGTGATGAAGAAAATGAGCATCATGATGAAGAAAATATGCATCAGGATAAAGCAAAAGAGCATCATGATGAAGAAATTGAGCACGATGATGAAGAAAATGAGCATTTTGACGCATAAAATATGTATCATTATGAAGAAAATATGCATCATGATGAATAAAATGAGCGTCATGTTGAAGAAAATGAGGATCATGATGAAGAAAATATGTATCATGATTAAGAAAATATGCATCTTAATGAAGAAAATATGCATCATGATGAATAAAATATGCATCATGATGAAGAAAATATGCATCAAGATGAAGAAAATGAGCATCATGATGAAAAAATTTAGAATCATGATGAAGAAAATGAGCATCGTGATGAAGAAAATATGCATCAAAATGAATAAAATATGCATCATGATTAAGAAAATGAGCATTGTGATGAAGAACATGAGCATCATGATGAAGGAAATGGGCATCATGATGAAGTAAATGACAATCATGATGAAGAAAATATGAAACATGATGAAGAAAATATGCATCATGATGTAGAAAATGAGCCTCATGATGAAGAAAATGTGCATCATGATGAAGAAAATGAGCTTCTTGATGAAGAAAATATACATCATGATGAAGAAAATGAGCATCATGATAAAGAAAATAATCATCTTGATTAAAAAAAATGAGCATTATGATGAATAAAATGAGCATCATTATAAAGAAAATATGCATCAAGATGAAGAAATGAGCATCGTGATGAAGAAATTTAGCATCATGATGAAGAAAATATGCATCTCTATGAAGAAAATGAGCATCATGATTAAGAAAGTGAGCATATTGATGAAGAAAATATACATTATGATGAAGAAAATGAGCATCACGATGAAGTAAATGAGCATCACGATGAAGGAAATAAGCATCACGATGAAGGAAATGTGCATCACGATGAAGAAAATATGTATCATGATGAAGAAAATGAGCGTCATGGTGAAGAAAATATGCATCATGATGAATAAATGAGAATTATGATGAAGGAAATGAGCATCATGATGACGGAAATAAGCATCATGAAGAAGAAAATGAGCATCAAGATGAAGGAAATGTGCATCATGATGAAGGAAATGAGCATCATGATGAAGAAAATATGCATCACGATTAAGAAAATGAGCATCGTGATGAAGACAATGAGCATCATAATGAAGGAAATGGGCATCATGATGAAGGAAATGACCATCATGATGAAGAAAATATGAAACATGATGAAGAAAATATGCATCGTGATGAAGAAAATGAGCCTCATGATGAAGAAAATGTGCATCATGATGAAGAAAATGAGCTTCTTGATTAAGAAAATATACATCATGATGAAGAAAATAAGCATCATAATAAAGAAAATAAACATCTTGATGAAAAAAATTAGCATCATGATGAATAAAATATGCATCATGATGAAGAAAATGAGAATCATGATGAAGAAAATATGCATCAAGATGAAGAAAATGAGCATCATGATGAATAAATCATGATGAAGAAAATGAGCATCTTATGAATAAAATGAGCATTATGATGAAGAAAATAAGCATCATAATAAAGAAAATTTGCATCATGAATTAGAAAATATGTATCATGATGAAAAAAATGAGTATCATGATGAAGAAAATATGCATCATGATTAATAAAATGAGCATCGTGATGAAGAAATTGAGCATCTTGTTGAAGAAAATATGCATCATGATGAAGAAAATTTGCATCATGATAAAGAAAATAAGCATCTTGATGAAATAAATGAGCATCATGATGAAGAAAATATGCATCATGATAAAAAAAATAAGCATCATGATGAAGATAATGAGCACCATGATGAAGAAAATGAGCAAGTTGATAAAGAAAATATGCATCATGATGAAGAAAATATGCATCATGATGAATAAAATGAGCGTCATGACGAATAAAATGAATATCATGATGAAGAAAATATGCATCATGATGAAGAAAATATGCACGTGATGAAGTAAATGAGCATAATGATGAATAAAATATGCATCATGATGATGAAAATGAGCTTCATGATAAAGAAAATATGCATCAAGATGAAGAAAAGGAGCATCATGACGAAGAAAGGAGCATCATGATGAAGAAATTTAGCATCGTGATGAAGAAATCATGATTAAGAAAATGAGCATCTTGAAATAAGAATCCTGATGAAGAAAATATGCATCATGAAAAAGAAAATGAGCGTCATGATAAAGAAAATGAGCATCATGATGAACAAAATATGGATCATGATAAAGAAAATAAGCATCATGATGAAGAAATTGAGAATTATAATAAATAAAATTAGCATCAAGATGAAGAAAATAAGCATCATGATGAAGAATTTGAGCATCATGATTAAAAAAATGAAAATCATGATGAAGAAAATGTGCATCATGATGAAGAAAATATGCATCTTGATGAAGAAAATAAGCATCTTGATGAAAAAAATGAGCATCATGATGAAGAAAATGAGCATCTTGATGAAGAAAATATGCATTATTATAAAGAAAATAAGCATCTTGATGAAGATAATGAGCACTATGATGAAGCAAATGAGCAAGTTGATGAAGAAAATATGCATCATGATGAATAAAATGATCGTCATGATGAAGAAAATGAGGATCATGATGAAGAAAATATGCATCATGATGAAGAAAATATGCATCGTGATGAAGAAAATGAGCATCAAGATGAATAAAATATGCATCATGATGACGGAAATGAGTTTCATGATGAAGAAAATATGCATCAAGATGAAGAAAAGGAGCATCATGGAGAAGAAATTTAGCATCCTGATGAAGAAATCATGATGAATAAAATGTGCATTATGATGAACAAAATGAGCATCGTGATGAAGAAAATATTCATCATGATGAAGAAAATATGCATCATGATAAAGAAAATGAGCATTATGATGAAGAAAATATGCATAATGATGTAGAAAATTATCATCATGAAGAAGAAATTGAGCATCATGATGAAAAAAATATGCATCATGATGAAGAAAATGAGTATCATTATGAATAAAATATGCATCATGATGAAGAAAATGACCATCATGATGATGAAAATATGCATCATGATGAATAAAATGAGTTTCATGATGAAGAAAATATGCATCATGATAAAGAAAATAAGCATCATGATGAAGAAAATGAGCACCTTAATGAAGAAAATGAGCATCTAGAAATATGTATCCTGATGAAGAAAATATGCATCATGAAAAAGAAAATGAGCATCATGACAAAGAAAATGAGCATCATGATGAAGAAAATATGGATCATGATAAAGAAAATAAGCATCATGATGAAGAAATTGAGTATCTTGATGAAGAAAATATGCATCATGATGAAGAAAATTTGCATCATGATAAAGAAAATAAGCATCTTGATGAAAAAAATGAGCATCATGATGAAGAAAATATGCATCATGATAAAAAAAATAAGCATCATGATGAAGATAATGAGCACCATGATGAAGAAAATGAGCAAGTTGATAAAGAAAACATGCATCATGATGAAGAAAATATGTATCATGATGAATAAAATGAGCGTCATGACGAAGAAAATGAATATCATGATGAAGAAAATATGCATCATAATGAAGAAAATATGCATCGTGATGAAAAAAATGAGCTAATGATGATTAAAATATGCATCATGATGATGAAAATGAGCTTCATGATAAAGAAAATATGCATCAAGATGAAGAAAAGGAGCATCATGACGAAGAAAAGGAGCATCATGACGAAGAAATTTAGCATCGTGATGAAGAAATCATGATGAAGAAAATGAACATCTTGAAATAAGAATCCTGATGAAGAAAATATGCATCATGAAAAAGAAAATGAGCGTCATGATAAAGAAAATGAGCATCATGATGAAGAAAATATGGATCATGATAAAGAAAATAAGCATCATGATGAAGAAATTGAGCATTATGATGAATAAAATATGCATTAAGATGAAGAAAATGAGCATCATGATGAAGAATTTGAGCATTATGATGAAGAAATTAAGCATCATGATTAAGAAAATGAAAATCATGATGAAGAAAATGTGCATCATGATGAAGAAAATATACATCTTGATGAAGAAAATAAGCATCTTGATGAAAAAAATGAGCATCATGATGAAGAAAATGAGCATCTTGATGAAGAAAATATGCATCATGATAAAGAAAATAAGCATCTTGATGAAGATAATGAGCACCATGATGAAGAATATGAGCAAGTTAATGAAGAAAATATGCATCATGATGAATAAAATGATCGTCGTGATGAAGAAAATGAGGATCATGATGAATAAAATATGCATCATGATGAAGAATATATGAATCGTGATTAAGAAAAAGAGCATCATGATGAATAAAATATGCATCATGATGATGGAAATGAACTTCATGATGAAGAAAATATGCATCAAGATGAAGAAAATGAGCATCATGAAGAAGAAATTTAGCATCCTGATGAAGAAATCATGATGAAGAAAATGAGCATTATGATGAACAAAATGAGCATCGTGATGAAGAAAATATTCATCATAATGAAGAAAATATGCATCATGATAAAGAAAACGAGCATTATGATGAAGAAAATATGCATAATGATGAAGAAAATGAGCATCATGATGAAGAAATTGAGCATCATTGTCACGCCCCGACCCAGACAGAACGCGACAACAGCCACGTTAACCATAAATTTCGCGGAATGGGTGCACTCCACTCCACAAAGTTTATTGAAAACGTAAGTTTTGCTATCAAGTACCTGTAGAATTGAACAACTGATAACAACGGGTACAACCTGAGGACATCATCTCATAATGTATCAATAAGGATTTACAAAGATACAAAATACAACGATGTAACTTAGTTTAAAGAAAATATACATGAACGATATAACATCGCGAGAGTACCAAAAGGAACATCATGGGGGTCACCAAATATAAACTATACAATCTCGCCAATAAATCCGTCAATTTTCATAAAAGAGAAAGTACCCAAAACATTGATTGGATGACGAGCAAATGATAGGCAAACCTCCAACCAAAACGATATCAATATCTTGAAAAGGAAAGAATGATGGGGGTGAGCAAAACCACTAGCTCAGTGAGGTGATAAGCCGGTCACCCTGACCCTTATACGAAGCATGTATTCCCACTCGTCTTTTCAATTCTTGAAATGCTTCCTCGAATTCTTCACTCCATTTAAATTTTACCCCTTTTCGAGTCAAGTTAGTCAAAGATAAAGCTAATAACGAAAAGTCTTTGACAAACCGTCGATAATATCCAGCTAATCCTAGAAAACTACGAATCTCTGTCACGTTCTTTGGACGCTCCCAATCTAGTATAACTTGAATCTTCACTGGATCGACGTAGATTCCTTCTTTAGAAATGTGATGACCCAAAAAGCTTACCTCACGAAGCCAAAATTCACACTTCGAGAAATTAGCATAAAGCTGTTTTTCTCTGAGAATGTTCAGAGCAATTCTTAGATGATGAGAATGCTCATCGTCCGATTTAGAATAAATAAGAATGTCATCAATGAAGATGATGACAAACTTATCTAAGTACGGCCGAAAGACCTTATTCATAAGATCCATAAAAGCTGCAGGAGCATTTGTGAGTCCAAAAGGCATAACACAGAATTCAAAATGACCGTATATGGTTCGAAAAGCAGACTTAGGGATATCAGATTCCCTAGTCTTGAGTTGGTGATAACCGGATCGCAAATCAATTTTTGAGAACATAGTTGCTCCTTGCAATTGATCAAACAGATCATCGATTCTTGGAAGAGGATATTTGTTCTAATTGTCACCTTGTTCAATTGACGGTAGTCGACACATAGGCGAAGTGATCCATCTTTCTTCTTGACAAAAAGAACTGGAGCACCCCACGGAGATGTGCTAGGTCGTATGAACCCCTTCTCCAATAATTCCCCAAGTTGTGTCTGGAGTTCCTTAAGCTCAGCAGGCGACATTCGATATGGAGTAATCGATGTAGGTGTGATTCCAGGAAGTACGTCAATGGAAAAATCAATCTCTCGATTCGGATGTTGTCCTGGTAAGTCTTCAGGAAAGACATCAGGAAATTCATTCACGATTGGGATGTCATCTAGTTTAGTTTCAAAAAGAGAAGTATCGATGACAAATGCCAAGAATGCCTCACAACCCTTACGCATTAATTTATGCGCAGTCAACATTGAAATAAAAGAGAGGGATCTCGTTTGAAGTTTACCTTCAAAAATAAGTTCTGAGAATCCTGGTCTACGAAAAATAACAAGCTTCTCGTGGCAGTCGAGAATTACATGATGAGTGTTGGATTGTATACTAAAAGTCTAGCTTTTTGTATGAACAATGTTATAACAATTAATTTGAAATGAGAATCATATGATCAAATGATTGCGTCTTATAATTTATTTATATGCACGATGCAATAGTCCACTTACTTTATACTGTAGATAATATGTTGTGCGACAACACGCGGAAGATCATATTATCGGTTTCCTTATAAAGTATAAACAGATGCTCACAATCGAGATTGACGGGGACTCTCTATCGGGATGGTTGTAGTGTGATTTGGTTTTAGTTTGTCTTGACTATAGAATCACATTGGTGCACTTTGTGTGTATTGAGCAGGACCACTTGAGATCGTTCGAATTATACGGACTTATAGGGGAACTTGATCTCAGTTATTATGGATGATCGTGCTCTTAATCCCTATACAATAACCTCGACACGTTTTGGGCTCCTTCTTATTACTACTCTTGGATGAGATATTAATTAATGGAGTTGTCAATAACTTAATTAATTACTGGGCATTGTATATTTTAAACAAGGGGAGACTGTCGGGCCCATAATGAGAAGGAGCCCATAATGTAATTATGGGATTAGAACGGTTGTGCAGTAATAATATTTTAGTGGTATATATTATTATTGGATTTAAGTATAAGCTTTGGGTTAAGCTTGGATACTTAAGCCCAATGGAGGCCCAACTCTAATTTCTCCTCCTGGTCCCTGCTGTAGCCCGTATATAAGTCATCTCAGCTGTTCCACTTACTTTATACTGTAGATAATATGTTGTGCGACAACACGCAGAAGTTCATATTATCGGGTTCCTTATAAAGTATAAACAGATGCTCACAACCAAGATAGACGGGGACTCTCTATCGGGATGGTTGTAGTGTGGTTTGGTATTAGCTTGTCTTGGCTATAGAATCACATTAGTGCACTTGTGTGTATTGAGCAGGACCGCTTGAGATCGTTCGACTTATACTGACTTATAGGAGAACTTGATCTCTGTTATTATGGAAGTTCGTGCTCTTAATCCCTATACAATAACCTCGACACGTAGGGCAGTATGTATTTCTTTGATTCATCAATGGGTGAGATTTACATGTAATTAAATCAACAAACTCGATGAGTTGGGTAGTAGTGCTGTCTCTATGGTGTGCTGTTGATTGTAGAAGGAATCCGTGTCCGTCATAGGTTGATGATGTCCCCTTGAGGAGCTCATAAGGATTATCATGTAAATCCTGTAAGTGGAATTAATTCTGGCATGATAATGAGGTTGAGTTGTACTACTCTTGGATGAGATATTAATTAATTGAGTTGTCAGTAACTTAAATTAATTAATGGACATTGTATATCTTAAACATGGGGAGACTAACGGGCTCATAATAAGAAGGAGCCCAAAACGTAATTTTGGGATTGGAAAGGCAGTGCTGTAATAATATTTTAGTGGAATATATTATTATTATTGGACTTAAGTATAAGCTTTGGTCAAAGCTTGGATACTTAAGCCCAATGGAGACCCAACCCAATTTCTCCTCCTGGTCCCTGCTGTAGCCCATGTATATAAGTCACCTCAACTTATCTGGAACCCTAATCTAATTAATCATTCACGTGTGATGAGGGTTGAGAGCAGATTGAGGAGGTCTCGTAGATCGTCGCCCACACGACGTCGAGATCGGACTTGGGACATACGGCAGAAGATTAGAAGGTAGTTTGCTGCTACTGTCCGCCACCTTGCGAAATTTAAATAAAATCTCACAGTGATTAGAATTCGATGATCAATATACTGACGGAAAGCCGTTGAAGAGAGGATCGTCTGAGCACAAATATTATTCAATTCCGACATCAGACGAGGAAGTTATGGCCATTCTCGTGGGACTGCACAGTCTGCCAGAGTGAATCAACTTTCTTCAACATACCCTGTGAACGGTAATACGTTTCATGTTTTATTGCTTCCGCTGATATTAGAAACGTATGGAACCCTAACGGGTCATGTTAACCAAATGATCCAAGCACCAACAATTGGTATCAGAGCTTCGGTTTCGTGGTGAAACGTGACACGTTAGGCTAGGGTTTATGTGATTAATTTTTCGAAATTAGGATCGCATGTTTAGGGTTTTGGTTTACTGCGCAAACTATGTATATCCCTATGTGAAATATACCCTATATCATATCTGTTCGTCGATGGTTGTGTGTGAGAGGATTCGACGAAAACTGTTCGTCAATTTCACATGGAAGGAAGAAATTGAGAGAAAATCCAGCGCAGTGATATTGCAGAGGCAATAACCGGAGTTTCAACCGTCGGATCAGGCTGAATTTTGGTCAGCACGTTCGGACTTTGTGGATGTACGTTCGGAATGGTGAAGATCGTATTTGAAGCTTTGTGTTGTCGGGAATAAGCCGAAAACTGAAGCAGTTTTTTGGGCGATTCTATTCTGCGCAGTCGAGGGAAAAGAGCCGTTTCTCACAAACTAACCGTTGGATCGACCTGTAATTTGGCCAGTACGTTCGGAATTTGTGTATGTACATTCTGAACGGTGAAGATCGTATTTGGAGCTTTTTTTTGTCGGGAATACGCCGAAAACAGAAGCAAGTTTTTGGGCGATTCTGTTCTGCGCAGTCGAGGGAAAAGAGTCGTTCTCGTAAACTAACCGTTGGATAGACCTGTAATTTGGACATAATGTTCAGAACTCACAGTAGTACATTCTGTACGGTGGAGATTGGATTCCCTGGTTCCTACAATTGCGAAACCTGAACGACAGTAGGTGTAGATTGATGTTGCGCGTTGGTCTGAACTTGGTACCGTGCAAGTAGGCCCTTGGACGAGCGACAGTTCGAGCGGATCTGCATCAGTTTCGATCGACGCTGCACTAAGTTCGAGCAGATTTGCATCAGGTTCGATTGGTCTGCATCAGGTTCGATCGATGTTGCACCAGGTTCGAGCGGATTTGCATCAGGTCCTACTGGTCTGCATCAGGTTCGATCAATGTTGCACCAGGTTCGAGCGGATTCACATCAGATTCGATTGGTCTGCATCAGGTTCGATCGACTCTGCACTAGGTTCGAGCGGGTTTGCATCAAGTTCGACTGGTCTGCATCAGATTCCGCGTGAGTCTTCACAATATGATCGGGCAGGGTGCCGGAATGGTGGAGCAGGCTGCGGGGAGGTCGATCCCCGACGCAGTTGTCCGCATTCGTGATTGGTGGCGAACAATCGAATTCTCTGTTATATAACTGTTATAATTGATTTATTAATTGATTATTGTTATATATGTATGCATGATTATCTATGATTTATTGCCTTAAATAGAAGCATGCTAGATTGCGTATTATATTTGGTATATTATATGCATGTATGTTGGAGTGTTGATCAAGTCAACTTATTTTTGGCAATTTATTTCCTTATATATAACTTCTATAATTGTTTTATTGGTCAATTATTGTTATATATTTGGAAGTATGAGCATGCTAGGTTGCGTATATTATTCTGAATATTATATGCATGTAAAAACCCTTGATTTTAAATAACTAAGTGGGAGAGGGGATTGTTAATTAATTCCCGCGGCCTCCATTATTGGTTTGTTAGTAATGTGAATAATCTTGCGCGTCGGCATTAGAGCCTTCCTCCCCATCGGATGAGTTTATTCATAGATTACTGGAACAGACTTCATTAAAATTATGTTTGTAATGTGATGTAGATGAACTTGCGTGTTGGCATAGACCTTCCTCCCTATCGGATGAGTTCATGTGCGGATCACTGTACAGACTTATAGTTGATGACTGTAGGAAGTTATCCGAGCTTGTGTGTACTTCTCCATCTGTAAGGCACATAAGCTCGCGCAATGGACTTGGGGTCAAATAATGGTGTACACTTAGGTGTAAATAATAAGATCCTCCCCATCGGAGTCACTGCTTTTATTTGCATGGCTAAAGAGGAACCGACTATTAATTATTTTGTCATAAAGTTAGGTTGACAAATGAAATTAATGGGTAAAACCTTCTCTTGTAAATGTTCGGGTTTGTAAACGTCCACACTATCGTGGCTTGCAAACTCACGGTGCTTGAGATGTCGGTGAATTTATATTTTATATTGTTTTGAGGGAATCAATATAAATGGATAAATTCGAAGATTTGATCGGTGTATTTTTTATGATTCTCTGAATTTCAAATAGTTTTATTTCACTTATGGTTGACTAAAAGAAATTATATTTACTGGTCCAAAATTAGATGATTAGAAAAGAATCTTGGATTCTAATTTTACTGCTTAAGAAATACATGTGTGTTCTCACAAAAGACTTATCATGATGCATATTAAAGTCTCGGGTGAAGAGATAAGAGATTCATAGAAATATGATGGTCTCATGTAACTCTTCAGATACTTGAATAAGTTAAAAGGCGGTAGGTCATGATTGAATTTGATGAATGAATTGGAAATACATGGAATAGAAGTTGAAGGGGAAACCTAAGTCAATTTTATTTCTTCATATTTGCCTAAATGTTTTAAACAAGTTCCACCTGAATTACAAAGAGGTTGTATATAGTGGGGAATTTCTGACAAAACATGTGGCAAAGGAAATCCATTTTCATCGAGATGTGAACAAAGTTAGTATCTCATTCACTAGTTGTTGAAGCATGAATATTGATGGCATCTACTGACACGTTGTGTGTAGATACTGGAATCACTAAAAGCGTGTAACTTAGTGATGATGAGATTATTATGGACATGGGTAATACTACGAGAGTAGTGGCTGTTGCAGTGGGAGTTGTTTATTTATCTTACGATATGAATAGATGTTTGATTATGAGAAATTGTCTTTACGTACGTTTTCATAGAAAGAGTTTTATTTCAGTTTCTATGCATTTACGGATAGATACTCCATTTCATTTAAATGACATGGTCATAGTAATGAAGGATGGAGCTATAATCTGTTAAGGTACGTTATTGACAATTTGTATACTCTTAAATCATATATATTCCACAGATGCAACAAATAATTATTAATAATGCATCTTCTGATCTTAGTAAGAGAAAGGAACCTTCGGAGATGAACTAAACATGCATTTGGCGTCTAAGACTAGATCATTTTACTTGAGTAGGACTCAAAAGTTGATAGTAGATGGACCGTAAGGTTTATCTTAATTGAAAACTATCGGACTTATGAGTCTTACTTAGAAGTAAAAATAATTAATTACCTTTTCAAGGTAAAGGGGTGTAGAGCCAAAGATATATATGTTGGAATTGGTTTATTCTGTTTCAAGCAGACCTAATATTATCCAGGCGAGAGGTGGTAATGAATAATCGAAGATTATTCTAGATACCGATATATTTATTTGATGCACTGTATGTCTAAGTTCTTTGATTTATTCAAGAATTGCAAGGTTGGTACAGTAAAGCATCATGGAAAATATATCAAGTAATGACGATTTAATCGTCATTACGAGTACCTCTTAGGATAATTAGGAGCTATTAATCAGAGGTTGAGATTAAATCTCAAGTGGTCTACACCGGGCAAGCCCCAGCTGAATGGTGTGGTGGATAGAAGGAATAAGACTCTTATGGTAATGATTAGATGGATGATGAATTATTTGGAATTACTTAATTCATTTTATGGATAAGCCCTAGAAACAGTAATTCATTTGAATGTTTGTCTGTTTGTGGGATATGCTATAAAAATGAAGGTGATTTATTTAGTCTAAAAGATTGAAGAGTGATTGTTAACACAAACACTAGATTTTTGGAAAGGGACTATGTAATAAATCACATACCCATTTATAAATTGTCCTAAATGATGTGAGAAGAAAACACAAAGTATTAGTACCAATTGTGCAAGAGGATATACCACAAGGTAAACTGCAACGCATGTCACGTCTGATACACAATTGCATGTAATGCCTTGTCGTAGTGGGAGGGATGTTCGACAACCTGTTTAATACATGTTTTGAGAGAGTCGTAAGACTTAATCCCTAGTAAACATGGATTGAACCCAAGGATACGACGAAGTACTACAAGATCGAAATACGATATCTTAGCTAGTGCAATGATGTTGAAATAGAATCGATGGATTTTAAATTACGTCTGAATGCTTGTAAGACTACTAAATGGTGTGAAAGCCATTGGAAGTGGTCATACAAAATAAAAGAGGATCATATGGTAAGGTAAAAACCTTGGAAGCAAAGCTTGTTGCGAAAAAGGTATACTCAGAAAGAAAGGGTTCGATTATGAGATAACCTGTTCGTCGGTAGCTATGCGTAAGTTGATCCGGACTCTTTTACCTGTTGCTACTCATATGGATTATGAGGGATAGCGAACAGATGTCAAGACAACTTTCCTGATTGGAAGTCTTGAGGAAAACATCAATCTTAAGCAACCAGAGCGATTCATTGCAAAGAGCTAAGAGCATTTTGATATTAAGCTTAAAGTGTTCATCAATAGACTAAAGCAAGCTTCAAAATTATAGAACATCCGTTTTGATGAAGAAATCCAGTGATATGGATTTTATCAATGCTCGGATATGTCTTGTGTATTGAAAAGAGTGACGGAAATGTGGTGGTATTTCTTGTACTATACGTAGATAGTATCTTGCTCATAAGAGACAATGAAAGAGTATTGTCGGGCGTATGGGTATGGTTGATAAAGCAGTATGATATGAAGGACTTAAGAGGAGCAAAAATATCCTTTTGATCACGGTAATATGGATTACAAGAAAGGATGTTATGCTTATCTCAAACTTCATAAGATGATACGATCCTTACTTATTTTAGCATGTGAATTTATCTAAGTGAATGTGTCTTGTGACACAAAAGTAGATAAAGAAGATGAAAGCAGTTCCTTATGCTTCGGCAAATGAGGAAGCTTAATCTAAGGAATGCTATGCACGAGATTGGATAACTATTTTGCCGATGGCATGAACAGTGGGTATCAACGTAACCCGGAACAAGAATGATGAATTGTGGTAAGACATATATGAAGTGCCTGAGAAGGATTGGAAATTATATGTAGACTTACAGGGCAGATTCACTGCTTCTTATAGATTACGTAGATTCGTATTTTTTAGTCGGATTGGACGGCAGTAAATCCACCTCAAGGTTATGTGTTTAATTTTAAGAAGTTGAGTCATAGTGTGGAGGAGTGTTATATAGAAATATATTTCAGACTCCGGATTCCATCATGGAAAGTGATAAATTGCAGCCTATGAGGCAGCCATAGTATCTGTATGACTCTAAAAACTTCATGATGGACTTTGATATGATTCTAAGTTTGCCCAAGATTATCACAATTTATATTGATGATATTGGTGCAGTTGCAAACTTGAAGGAATCACAAGTCCATAAGGAAATTAAACACATGGAGCGTGAGTACCACCTGTTACGAGAAATCGTAAGATGAGGGGAAGGTTGTTGTCTCCTAGATTGCATCGGATGATAACCTAGTAAATCCATTTACAAAGACCTTAAGGCGAGAGCTTTTGATGGTCGTGTAGTGGGAATGGAAATCAAATGTATGGCAGAAGACATGACAGCATAGTCTTTTAGTATAAGTGGGAGATTGTTGGATTGCATACTAAAAGTCTAGCTTTTTGTATGAACAATGTTATAACAATTAATTTGAAATGAGAATCATATGATCAAATGATTGCGTCTTATAATTTATTTATATGCACGATGCAATAGTCCACTTACTTTATACTGTAGATAATATGTTGTGCGACAACACGCGGAAGATCATATTATCGGTTTCCTTATAAAGTATAAACAGATGCTCACAACCGAGATAGATGGGGACTCTCTATCGGGATGGTTGTAGTGTGGTTTGGTATTAGCTTGTCTTGGCTATAGAATCACATTAGTGCACTTGTATGTATTGAGCAGGACCGCTTGAGATCGTTCGACTTATACTGACTTATAGGAGAACTTGATCTCTGTTATTATGGAAGTTCGTGCTCTTAATCCCTATACAATAACCTCGACATGTAGGGCAGTATGTATTTCTTTGATTCATCAATGGGTGAGATTTACATGTAATTAAATCAACAAACTCGATGAGTTGGGAAGTAGTGCTGTCTCTATGGTGTGCTGTTGATTGTAGAAGGAATCCGTGTCCGTCATAGGTTGATGATGTCCCCTTGAAGAGCTCATAAGGATTATCATGTAAATCCTGCAGGTGGAATTAATTCCGGCATGATAATGAGGTTGAGTTGTACTACTCTTGGATGAGATATTAATTAATTGAGTTGTCAGTAACTTAAATTAATTAATGAACATTGTATATCTTAAACATGGGGAGACTAACAGGCTCATAATAACAAGGAGCGCAAAACATAATTTTGGGATTGGAAAGGCAGTGCAGTAATAATATTTTTGTGGAATATATTATTATTATTGGACTTAAGTATAAGCTTTGGGCTAAGCTTGGATACTTAAGCCCAATGGAGGCCCAACCCAATTTCTCCTCCTGGTCCCTGCTGTAGCCCATGTATAAAAGTCACCTCAACTTATCTGGAACCCTAATCTAATTTATCATTCCCGTGTGATGAGGGTTGAGAGCAGATTGAGGAGGTCTCGTAGATCGTCGCCCACACGACGTCGAGATCGGACTTGGGACATACGGCAGAAGATTAGAAGGTAGTTTGCTGCTGCTGTCCGCCACCTTGTGAAATTTATATAAAATCGCAAAGTGATCAGAATTCGATGATCAATATACTGTCGGAAAGCCGTTGAAGGGAGAATCGTCTGAGCATAAATATTATTCAATTCCGATATCAGACGAGGAAGTTATGGCCATTCTCGTGGGACTGCACAGTCTGCCAGCGTGAATCAACTTTCTTCAACATACCCTGTGAACGGTAATACGTTTCATGTTTTATTGCTTCCGCTGATATTAGAAATGTATGGAACTCTAACGGGTCATGTTAACCAAACGATCCAAGCACCAACAATGAGAAGAAAGTCAATCCATGCCAAGAATAACATCAAGATCAATCAAAGGCAATGGTATCAATTCAGCCTCTAGAATGACATCTTTGATCTTCAATGGACAACCAAGGAATACCGAATCACGAATTAGACGCTCTCCAAGAGAGGTATGAACGATGATTTCAGGTGACAAATGAGAGATAGGATAATCTAAGATCGCAGTAAGATCATCCCGGATATAAGACCTATCAGAACCTGGGTCAAATAAAGCATAGACCTGATAGTCTCCCACAAACACATGGCCTAAAGAAGCAATATTAGGTGAGATTGTGATTTAAAAATTCGAAAAGATAGAATTTCTTACGAATGTTTTATTCAAAATCAAGTGTCATAACAAGGCGGGGTTAGATCTAACATGTTAAAATACTCAGATTATAAATTACCTATCACAACCTTCGGATCTGAGCGAGCCTCTTCCTGGGAAATATGAAATACTCTAGTTTGCTTCCTTCCTTGCATATGTGATTGAGTACTAGGGCCGCTTGAGGCATCGGGCACTCTGGTAGCTGCAGATCGAGTATCTCTGGGTGTGTAGAATATGTTAGTTTACCACGAAGCTGACCAGAACCCTGACTGCTCGCTCCCCTAAGCTGAGGACAAGAACTTCGCATATGCCCCGGCTGTCGACACTGAAAACATACTTGAGGAGCCTTACAGGGGCCGTCGTGATATTTTAAGCAATTCTGGCACTTGCGATTTTCACCAACCGATCCCGAGACATTGCTCCCGCCTCTACTAAACTGCTCCTGAGGTTGAGGAAAACTAATAGATACCGAACTTGGTGCGCCACGCGAAGATCCCACACCCCTATACACCATTGATGCATTTTCTGGAAATGTGCTCCCTTGCCTTTTCTTTTGAGATCGTTCTACAAGCTTATGTCTCGTCTGAACTAAACCTTCTATCCTCAGGGCTTCTTCTACAAGATCGTCAAGACTCTCGTACTTGTCTCCAGACTTGATGCGATCTCGAATATTTAAATTAAAACCATCTTCAAATCTCTTGCATAAGTCTCTCGTCGTATATGACTCAGGAGCGAATTCTCGCAATTCCAGAAATTTACTTTCGAACTCCACGACAGACATAATGCCTTGAAAGAGGTTGAAGAACTCATTTCTCTTCTGATCCTTGATGTACTGAGAGAAGTATCGATTTTTGAATCGTTCCACAAAGATAGCCCACATAATAGTAACCGAAGATGTCTCTGTTAGATTCTTCCACCATCGTCGTGCATCTGGGCCTAACAGCTTGGTCGCAATGACCACACGATAACATTCTTCAATCTTCAAGGTGTCAAAGGTCTCTGTAATCTCCTTTAACCATGCCCCCGCTTTAGAAGCATCTCTTGCACCGTCAAATTTCGAAGTCCCCATGTTTTCAACTGCTTTCACCAAATCAGGTATAAAAAGTGCACCTCGAGAAGTAGAACCTCCTAAAGCCATTTCTGGAGTAAAACTGGTACATTAGTTGTAGGTCGAATCGATTCATTAGCATGAAGAACCTCTTCAGTGACAGTCGTAGTCGTATGAACCGTTGTAGGTGGTGGAACACCATGTATTCGAATGTGATCATAATACAATTGGTACTGCTCGGGTGTCATCATGTGCTCAACCCGCAACTAGGCCCATGGTTAATCTACCTGGGAAACTGGCACCATATGATCAGAATTGATAGGGTCCGTAACCGTCGGAGGAACGACATGATCAGAAGAAACATGTCCTCGAGGTCCACGAGGAACAGAAGAGAGAAGAGGACTCGGAGGATCACGAGGAGCGTGTCCTCGACCTCGACCTCGACGATGAACTGGAGGTGCCATAATGACTGAAAGGAAGAAAGGAAAGAAAATGCAAGGTCAACGTCAAGGCAATACGATACCTTAGGATGACATAGAAACAAAGTTGGACCCATTGGCTCGACTTAAAAGAATGAGAATCATAAAACCAGGCTCTGATACCAAGAAAATTGTCACGCCCCGACCCCAGACAGAACGCGACAACTGCCACGTTAACTAAAAATTTGCGGAATGGGTGCACTCCACTCCACAAAGTTTATAGAAAACGTAAGGCTTGCTATCAAGTACCTGTAGAACTGAACAACTGATAACAATGGGTACAACCCGAGGACATCATCTCATACTGTATCAATAAGAATTTACAAAGGTACAAAATACAACGATGTAACTTAGTTTAAAGAAAATATACATGGATGATATAACATCGCGAGAGAACCAAAAAGAACATCATGGGGGTCACCAAATATAAACTATACAATCTCGCCAATGAATCCGTCAATTTTCATAAAAGAGAAAGTACCCAAAACACTGATTGGATGACGAGCAAACGATAGGCAAACCTCCAACCTAAACTTTATCAAAAAGAAATGGCATGTAACTCCTTAACATCAGTTCCCAATCCCACATAACCCATTTCAATACATTAACAAAACGAAACGATAGAAAATAAGTTTGAATTCGACATAAAAATTCTGAAATTTTCCAGCTAGCGGCAGTTTACGAGAAAAATCATAACTAATTGTAGAATAATCGGATTGAGGCGTTTCAAGTGGTTACGGAAAGCTAACGAGTTCAGCTACATATAGAAATTAAGTTTGCAAACTTTCGAGGGCAATAGTTATCTCAAAATCAGTTCGAACAGTCTGCGAATTACCCACATACCAAAAAGAAAAACACCACAAAATTACAAAACCATGGAAGAAGGAAGCTTAATTCACACACCACTTACCTCAAAACAACTTAAAAACAACCTAGGATGAGGGTTGTAAGGGAGAATTTGATCAATAAGGGTTTCTCCTCTTCACTCTCTTCTTTCCTCTCTTTTGTTTTTCTTCTCCCGTTCTTCTCTCTTTTTTTTAACTTTAGCCTTAATAATTATATATCAGGTCATTTAAGTGGGCTGAAACTTTGGGCCACAAAATAAATAAATAAATAAGTTTGGGCTTTCTAACAAAAAAAAAATCTAGTTGGGCTAAGATAGGACTGACCTTTTGGGCCATAAAAATAAATAAATAGGTTTTGGGCTCTCTAAAAAAATCTAGTTGGGCTAAGATAGGGCTGGCCTTTTGGGCCATAAAAATAAATAATTAGGTTTTGGGCTTTCTAACAAAAAAAATCTAGTTGAGCTAAGATATTATATTTACAGTCTTTAAACAAAGTAGGTCAATATAGAACAGATTGAAGTACCTTAGCTGCTATCTTTTGAGCTCCAAAGTGCCCCCCGTTATGATGTGCATGGCAAAACTCAAGAACAATCTCCATCCCCTTCTCTGGCACACACCTACGAACTATGGAATCGTACAAATCTTGTAGACGAATGGATCATACCATATGAAAGTCTCAACATCCCTCTTAAACTTAGCAAGTTGATACCTGTTGAGATCTCTTGGAATTTCTCCCACAGCAATGTAATTGACACTACATACGATCTTTCCACTCCTTCAAAAAACACTGCCATGATCTTTCCATCAGGGAACATTTCTTCTGTGTAATCAAAAGAATCATCACAATGCTCCCTTGTCTCCAACATTGATAGGTGATCCGCAAAAACATTCTTTGTACCTTTTTTTATCTCAAATCTCCATATCAAACTCTTGCAGAAGAAGGATCCATCTAATGATCTTTGGCTTCGCTTCCTTCTTCTCCATCAAGTAACGAATCGCAGAATGATCCGTGTATACAATGGTCTTCATGCCAACCAAATACTATCGAAACTTATTGAATGCATACACAACAGCTAGAAACTCTCTTTCAATGACAGTGTAGTTCCTTCGTGCTGCATCAAAAGTCTTACTCGCATAGTAAATGGTGCATAACTTCTTCTCTATCATCTGCCCAAGCACCTCTCCAAGTGCTTGATCACTTGCATCACACATAAGTACAAGTGGTTGAGTCCAATTTGGTATGATCAAGATAGGTGCAGTAATAAGTGCCTCCTTCAAAACCTGAAAAGATGTTAGACATTCATCATCAAAAACAAAAGGAACATCCTTTTCAATTAAGTGAGACAACAGTTAGGAGTATTTTGAGAAGTCTTTAATAAATCTCCTGTAAAATCATGCGTGTCCTAGAAAAGACTGCACTCCCTTCTCATTAGTAGGTGGTGGAAGCTTCTCAATCACCACCACCTTTGCTCTATCCACCTGCAATCCTTTAGCCGAAATATGATGCCCAAAAACAGTCTCATCTCTTACCATGAATTGGAACTTCACCCAATTCAAGATAAGATTAGCTTCTCGGCATCTCTTCAAAATAGTAGACAAGTTAGATAAACAAAATATCAAAGGAGAAACCAAACATAGAGAAATCATCCATGAACACCTCCATGATCTTTTCTATCAACCCATCAAATATGGCTATCATGCAGCGCTGAAATATGGCCATAAAGTTCCATAAGGGTAAGTAAAAGTAGTCTTTTCCTGATCTTCAGATGCAATCATGATTTGATTATAACCCGAGTACCCATCCAAGAAACAATAAAACTCATACCCTACAAGACGATCAAACATTTGATCCATGAAAGGAAGGAAAAAATGGTCTTTGCATGTATTTTCATTCAGTTTCCTGTAATCAGTACACACACGCCATCCCGTAGGAATCCTAGTGGCTAAGGTCTCGCCATCTTCGGCTTTTACTATAATCATACCCCTCTCTTTAGCTACAACATGCAATGGACTCACATGGGGATTATCACTAATTGGATAAATAATTCCTGCATCTAGCCAAGTTAGGATTTGCTTCCTAATCACTTCTTGAATAGCGGGATTCACCCTCCGCTGATTCTGAATGCTACTCTAACAATCTTATCCTATGCATGCAATATGATGGACTAATACCCTTCAAATCATCAAGAAACCAACCAATTGCAGACTTATACTTCCTAAGCACATCTAATAATTCAACAAGTTGATCATCAGTTAGAAAAGAAGATACAATTATCGGATATGTTTCATTGTCACCTAGATAGGCATACTTCAAGTGCTCCAGTAGCAGTTTCAACTCCTCTTTCTTCTCTTCTTGAGGTGTGCTCTCTCTATCCAAGGCAAGTACTTCCTAGTCCACTTCACCTCTTCAATCATCGTTCATTTAGGTTCATACCTGTCATCACCCAAAGCAAGCAAATTTTCAAGAAATTCAATACATATCTCATTAGAGAGCTCATCTAGCTCCGTGGTGGGAAAAGTAAGAGACTCCATCAAACATGTCTCCAAAGGATCCTTTGAAAGGATCAAGGACATGTCTTCCTTCACGATCTCCTCTACCACATCGATGTTGTGACACTGCGTCCCCATTGGCATCTTCATTGCTTTGTCAAGGTTGAACATCACCTCTTCTTTATCCATGTGCAGCCTTAGCTCACCCTTTTGCACATCAATCATTGCTCCAATAGTAGCAAGGAATGGTCTCCCTAAAATAAAGGGAACATTATCCTCGTCATACTCCATCTCTAGCATAAAAAATCCACAGGAAAGACCCGTTTCTCTACTTTCACTAAGACGTCTTCAATCATCCCCTTCAGAAAAGTCATAGACCTATCCTCCAATTTTAGAGCAATCATTGTGGGAATTAACTACCAAAAATGAAGCCTTTGAGATATTAACAAGGGCAAAAATTTATGCTTGTCCCAAGATCGCACAAGGCTCGTCGTGCCGGCCCCTTTCCAATTTCACATAAAATAGTGAAGCTTCCTGAATCTTTCAACTTTGTCGGCAGCTTTCTCTGCATGATCGAGCTACAGTTCTCAAATAAATTGATTGTTTCAATTCCATTCAAGCTCCTCTTCTTCAACAGCATGTCCTTTAGAAAGCGGGCATAGTATGGCATCTCCAAGATTGCTTCCGAGAAGGGAATGCTCGAGTTGATCTTGTTTATGATATCTAAAAACTTCATGAACTTCTCTTCTAAACCCTTCTTGACGAGTTTGAAAGGAAACGGTGGAGGTATATTTGTTTTGGGAATCCCCCATTCATCACGTTCCACCTTCTCTGCTTCATCATTCTCGACTCTCAATCTCTTAGCTCTTTCCCATTTCTTTTCTTCTATGATCTCAGTATTCTGTTCTTTGGAAGGCACTATAACCGACTTATAAGCTTACTTGCATTACATTACAAATAATAATTATTTCATGAAATTTATTCCAGTGATCCACAGATAAAACTCATCCGCTGGGGAGGAAGGAACTATAGCTGACTCATAAGCTTACTTGTATCACACAATAAATCAATAATGGAGGCCGCGAGATCAATTGACCAATCCATCTCCCTCTTAGTTATTTAACAAGAGGGTTTTTGCATACATATAATATTAAAATAAAATATGCTTCTATTACAACAAATAAGGCAATAAATCGAATAGGACATGCATCCTATCCAAATATATAACAATAATTAACAAATAAAACAATTATAGCAATTATATATAAGAAAAAAATTCCCAAAAATAGATAAACTTGACCATCACTCCAAGTTTTAAACGGGTGCCTTGTGCGCTAAGAAATCAATCTCTCGCAACCCTAGACAGCCCATACACAGACCTACAACTATTGGGAACCGCCGCATGAGGCAGCGCCATTCCAGCCATCATATTGCCCACCGGAGAAACGCCGTTTGTCGAAAAACTTTCATCCACGGGAAGCACGTTGCACAGCCACAGATCATTGTAGCTGACTCACTACCCACCGAAAAAATAATTTCCGGCAACTGTGTGACAGGGCAGCGAAGCCACGACTCCCTTCGTCCGACTGGCACCAACCATGAGACCGCCACACGCCGGTGATAGTGTGCCATTGCGGTGCAGTGTGCTGTCAAAAACGATCATTGCTTATGCCAACCCATAATGCCACGACATCGATCACCACCATGAGCCGTAATCCCTACTGACAATTGTGTGGGTCTCGACAGCCCGCGCCAGATTCGCAACCTGTGACTTCCCAGCCATCGTGACGTCACGGTGGTCAAGCTATAGAGCAGCCCACCCCCAGCTATGCCGGAAACCTCACGCCAACTAAACTGCCATCTCTGGCAGGTAAATTCGCTTCCACGAAATCCCAACAAGCCAAGATTCTTCCCTCCCTGCAGAATTCCCGCCGGCCACCCACTTCATGGCATTCACTGGTGAAGCTGTTGAGCAGCTTGCTTCCCAGATGTCGTCGCCTTGTGTAGCTGCTCCCAACCACGCCATCACCAGCCATGCTTCCCCACCGCCGATTCAACATGCCATCTCGTCATGCCAGCGGCGGAGCAACCATTGCTATCACCCAGCCGTGGCATTCACCAGCCGAGATGATAGACCTTCTGTGAAAACATGCAGTTCTGATCGGACTGTGAAGATTCGCTCAGAAATTTAGAGGTACCTGATTGGATACGCCACTGTGCTCGATCAAAATTCGCGAATACTCACTCAGAACCTCTATCAAACCCGCCCCAGCCATCTGTAGACTGGACCCAGCCATCAGCAGACTGGAACCAGCCATCAGCAGACTCGCTTGGAAGATGTGCACACCCGATCGGAAGATAAAAGCAAACCCACACGCCACAGCTGCTTTAACATGGATCATGCCTCAAGTTCTCTACCGGCTGGCAAGCGCTACCGAGGCTTGCGGATCAGCAATAAACACCAACAGCCCTTGTCACTTGACCCACCATGTGGTTTCCGAAACCGCCCAGTGAATTTGCACCATGATCAATTGTCTGAACCTGCGACCAGCATCGCCGATCACAACAACTAAGGTCCAGCGTCACATACAATCCTCTACTTCTGAGTCGCGCCCCTGCTGGTTTGCCTCGTGCTTTTGTCTGCACCGAACACCATCTCGCCGGCAGGCATGAAGCATGCCACCCACGGTGGTCGCGCTATTATTTATTGTGTAACATCAACGTCACTTAAAATCAACGCCAACGAGGCCCATCACGAACGTGTATGGGCTTTAACCTAATCATTAGGCATGAACAGGTTTTAACGATGATAGATAAACACTAACCGATAATTCACGATAGGATATCTCATATGAATATCATTGATTCAATTCATAAAACCAAAACCCTAACTATCCACATGCGATTCAATTACGAAAAAAATCACATGTGCATATAAACCCTAGCCTAACATGTCACGTTTAGCCATCACATGTGCATATAAACCCTAGCCTAACATGTCACGGTTAGCCTTAGAACCTACGCACTGATACCAATTGTTAGCATTTGGATCTTTTGGTTATTATGAACTGTTAAGGTTCCATGCAATTCTATCGCAGCGGAAGCATAAGAGTAGAATCGTATTACCTTTCACAAGTGTTGATGTAGAGGTTAATCAGCAGCAATAAACGACCTTTGGATCTTCTGTGTAGTCCTTGTTGGCACTTGGATCATTTGGTTAACGTGACCCTTTAGGGATCCATATGTTTCTAATATCAGCGTAAGCAATAAATTATAGAAACGATTACCGTTCACCAAGGTATGTAGATGATGAAGGATTCTCGCTGACAGATTGTGCAGTCCCACGAGAATGGCCATAACATCCTTGTCTGATGTCGGAATTGAATGATCTTTGTACTCCGACGATCCACTCTTCAACGGCTTTCCGTCAATATATTGATCATCGTATTCTGAGCACTGTACGATTTTATATAAATTTCGCAAGGTGGCAGACAGCAGCAGCAAACTACCTTCTGATCTTCTGCCGTATTCCCAAGTCCGATCTCGACGTCGTGTGGGCGACGATCTACGAGACCTCCTCAATCTGCTCTCAACCCTCATCATACATGAATAATGAATGAGATTAGGGTTCCAGATAAGCTGAGGTGACTTATATACACGGGCTACAACAGGGACCAGGAGGAGAAATTGGGTTGGGCCTCCATTGGGCTTAAATATCCAAGCTTAGCCCAAAGCTTATACTTAAGTCCAATAATAATAATATATTCCACTAAAATATTATTACTGCACTGCCTTTCCAATCCCAAAATTACGTTTTGGGCTCCTTCTTATTATGAGCCCGTTAGTCTCCCCATGTTTAAGATATACAATGTCCATTAATTAATTTAAGTTACTGACAACTCAATTAATTAATATCTCATCCAAGAGTAGTACCACTCAACCTCATTATCATGCCGGAATAAATTCCACCTGCAGGGTTTACATGATAATCCTTATGAGCTCCTCAAGGGGATATCATCAACCTATGATGGACACGGATTCCTTCTATAATCAACAGCACACCATAGAGACAACATTACTTCCCAACTCACCGAGTTTGTTGATTTAATTACATGTAAATCTCACTCATTGATGAATCAAAGAAATACATAATGTGCTACGTGTCGAGGTTATTGTATAGGGATTAAGAGCACGAACTTCCATAATAACTGAGATCAAGTTCTCCTATAAGTCAGTATAAGTCGAACGATCTCAAGCGATCCTGCTCAATACACACAAGTGCACTAATGTGATTCTATAGCCAAGACAAGCTAATACCAAACCACACTACAACCATCCCAATAGAGAGTCCCCGTCTATCTCGGTTGTGAGCATCTGTTTATACTTTATAAGGAAACCGATAATATGATCTTCCGCGTGTTGTAGCACAACATATTATCTACAGTATAAAGTAAGTGGACTATTGCGTCGAACATATAAATAAATTATAAAATGCAATCATTTGATCATATGATTCTCATTTCAAATTAATTGTTATAATATTGTTCATACTAAAAGCTAGACTTTTAGTATATAATCCAATAATCTCCCACTTATACTAAAAGACTATGTTGTCATGTCTTCCGCCATACATCTGATTCCTACTCCTACTACACGACCATCAAAAGCTTTCGCTTTAAGATCTTTGTAAATGGATTTACTATGTTATCATCCAATGCAATCTAGGCGACAACAACCTTCCCCTCATCATACAACTTCTCGTAACAGGTGGTACTCGCGCTCCATGTGTTTAATTGCCTTATAGACTCGTGATTCCTTCAAGTTTGCAACTGCACTAATATCATTAATTTAAATTGTGATAATTTTGGGCAAACTTAGAAATACATCAAAGTCCATCATGAAGTTTCTAGAGTCGTATAGATACTTTGGCTGCCTTATAGGCTCCAATTTTTCATCTTTCCATGATGGAGTCCGGAGTTCGAAATATATTTCTATATAACACTCCTCCATATTATGGCTCTACTTCTTAAAATTAAACACATAACCTTGAGGTGGATTTACTGTCCTCCCTATCTGATTTGAAAAATCCGAATCTACGTAACTCATAAGAAGCAGCGAATCTGTCCGGTGAGCCTACATATAATTTCTAGTCCTTTTCAGGTACATAAATATATGTCTTACCACAGTTCAACATTCTTATTTCGAGTTACCTTGATACTCACTGTCTATGCAATTGACAATACAATTATCTATTCTCATGCATAGCATTTCTTAGATTAAGCTTCCTTATTCGCCGAAGCATAAGGAACCGCTTTCATCACCTTTATCTTCTTTTTGTGTCTTAAGACACATTTCCTTAGATAAAGTTATATGCTTAATGAGTAGTAATTGTATCTATTCATGAAGCTTGAGATAAGCATAACATCCTTTCTTGTGATCCGTATTACCGTGATCAAAAGGATATATTTTGCTTTTCTTAAGTCCTTCATTTCATACTGCTTTATCAACCACACCATACGCCCGACAATACTTTTTCATTGTCTCCAATGAGCAATATATCATCTACGTACAGTACAAGAAATACCACTACGTTTTCGTCACTCTTTTCAATACACAAGACACATCCGCGCATTGAATAAATCCATATGCCTGGATTCCTCATCAAAATGGATGTTTCATGATCTTGAAGCTTGCTTTAGTCCATTGATGGACACTTTTAAGCTTAATATCAAAATGCTCTTAGCTCTTTACAATGAATCAATCTGGTTGCTTAACATAGATGTTTTCCTCAAGACTTCCATTCAGGAAAGCTGTCTTGACATCTATTTGTTATCCCTCATATTCCATATGAGTAGCAACAGATAAAAGAGTCCGAATCAACTTAGGCATAGCTACCGGTGAACAGGTTATCACATAATCGAACCCTTTCTTTCTGAGTATACCTTTTTCGCAACAAGCTTTGCTTCCAAGGTTTTCACCTTACCATATGATCCTCTTTTATTTTGTATGAGCACTTCCAATGGCTTTTACACCATTTAGTGGTCTTACAAGCTCCCATATTTAATTTAGAATTCATCAATTCTATTTCAACATCATTGCACTAGCTAAGATATCGCATTTCGATCTTGTAGTGCTTCGTCGTATCCGTGGGTTCAATCCATGTTTACTAGGGACTAAGTCTCACGACTCTCCCAAAATATATATCTTGCAAGTTGTCGAACAACCCTCCCACTACGACAAGGAACTACACGCAATTGTGTATCAGACGTGATACGCGTTGCAGTTTAACTTGTGGTATATCCTCTTATACAATTGGTACTAATACTTTGTGTTTTCTTCTCACATCCTTTAGAACAACTTATAAATGGGTATGTGATTTATTACATAGTCTCTTTCCAAAAATCTAGTGTTTGTGTTAACAATCACCCTTCGATCTTTTAGACTAAATAAATCACCTTCATTTATAGCATATCCCACAAGCAGACAAACATTCAAATGAATTACTGTTTCTAGGGCTTATCTATAAAATGAATTAAGGAATTACAAATAATTCATCATCTATTTAATCATTTGCATAAGAGTCTTTCTCTTATTATGATTAAAAGACGCATTATTAATTACTATTTGTTGCATCCATGGTATAAACATGATTTAAGAGTTTACAAATTGTCATTAACGTACCTTAACAGATTATAGCTCATCCTTCATTACTATGACCATGTCATTTAAATGAAATGGAGTATCCATCCGTAAATGCATAGAAACTGAAATAAAATTCTTTCTATGAAAACATACGTAAAGACAATTTCTCATATTCAAACGTCTATTTATATCGTAAGATAAATAAACAACTCCCACTGCAACAGCCACTACTCTCGTACTATTACCCATGTCCATAATAATCTCATCATCACTAAGTTACACGCTTTTAGTGATTCAGATATCTACGCACAACGTGTCAGTAGATGTCATCGCTAATCATGCTTCAACAACTAGTGAATGAGATACTAACCTTGTTCACATCTTGATGAAATTGGATTTTCTTCGCCATATGTTTTGTCAGAAGTTCCCCACCATATACAGCCTCTTTGTAATTCAGGAGGAACTTGCTCAAAACATTTAGGCAAACAATGAAGAATAAAATTGACTTAGGTTTCCCCTTCAACTTCTATTCCATGTATTTCCAATTCATTCATCAAATTCAATCATGATCTACCGCCTTTTAACTTACTCAAGTATCCGAAGAGTTACATGAGACCATCATATTTCTATGAATCTCTTATCTCTTCACCAGAGACTTTAATATGCATCATGATAAGTTTTTTTTGTGAGAACACACATGTATTTCTTAAGCAGTAAAATTAGAATCCAAGATTCTTTTCTAATCATCTAATTTTGGACCAGTAAATATAATTTTTTTTTGGTCAACCATAAGTGAAATAAAAGTATTCAAAATTCAGATAATCATAAAATATATATACCGATCAAATCTTCGAATTTATCCATTTATATTGATTCCCTCAAAACAATATAAAATATAAATTCACCGACATCTCAAGCACCGTGAGTTTGCAAGCCATGATAGTGTGGACGTTTACAAACCCGAACATTTACAAGAGAAGGTTTTACCCATTAATTTCATTTGTCAACCTATCTTTATGACAAAATAATTAATAGTCGGTTCCTCTTTAGCCATGCAAATAAAAGCAGTGACTCTGATGGGGAGGATACTTATTATTTGCATCTAAGTGTACACCATTATTTGACCCCGAGTCCATTGCGCAAGCTTATGTGCCTTACAGATGGAGAAGTACACACGCGCTTGAATAACTTCCTATAGTCATCAATTATAAGTTTGTACCAGTGAAACGCATATATGCTCATCCGATAGGGAGGAAGGTCTATGTCAACGCGCAAGTTCAAATGCATCACATTATAAACATAATTATTTAATGAAGCCTGTTCCAGCAATCTATGAATAAACTCATCTGATGGGGAGGAAGGCTCTAATGCCGACACGCAAGTTTATTCACATTACTAACAAACCAATAATGGAGGCCGCGGGAATTAATTACCAATCCCCTCTCCCACTTAGTTATTTAAAACCAAGGGTTTCTACATGCATATAATATTCAGAATAATATACACAACATAGCATGCTCCTATTACGCCACATAAGGCAGTAAATCACAGAAAGCATGCATACATATATAACAATAATCAATATAATAGCGAATTCGATTGTTCGCCACCAATCACGAATGCGGACAACTGCAACGGGGATCGACCTCCCCGCAGCCTGCTCCACCACTCCGACACCCTGCCCGATCACATTGTGAAGGCTCACGTGGAAGCTGATGCAGACCAGTCGAATTTGATGCAGACCTGTCGAACCTAATGCAAATTCGCTCGAACCTGGTGCATCATCGATCGAACCTGATGCAGACCAATCGAACCTGATGTGAATCCGCTTGAACCTAGTGCAGCATCGATCGAACCTGATACAGCCAATCGAACCTGATGTGAATCTGCTCGAACCTGATGCAGCATCAATCGAACCTTCATCCGCCCAGCCTCACACAGTGTTCCGCGCGCCACATGGCACGCCACCATGCACGCCATCCCAGCATCCAGCAAGCCAACGTGTGCGACTCCTCTCCAACGTGCAAGATTTACACGTCACGGCCCGAGCTCCCAACAAGCACCAATGCCCATCAGGCCGCCCAATACTCAGCACGCTGTTCCGCACGCCAACGAGCAGCACACGCCCAGCAGTTGATCGCTCCTTGCCCACTTCAAAACGCGCAGCTGCCGTGCCATTTGCTTGATGCTGTGCACAACACCATGTGCCTTGACGAGCGCTCCTCGCTCAGGCTGTCGCTCGTCCAAGGGCCTACTTGCACGGAACCAAGTTCAACGTTCCCAACGCGCAACACCAAACTACACCAACTGTCGTTCAGGTTTCGCAACTGTAGACACCTTAGAATCCAATCTTCACTGTTCAGAATCTACTCCAGTGAGTTCTGAAAATTCTATCCAAATTACAGGTCGATCCAACGGTTAGTTTGTGAGAAACGTCTCTTTTCCCTCGACTGCGCAGAACAGAATTGCCCAAAAACTTTCTTCTGTTTTCGGCGTATTCCTGATAACACAAAGTTCCAAATACGATCTGCAACGTTCAGAATGTACTACTGTAAGTTTCGAACATGCAGTCCAAATTACAAGTCGATCCAACGGTTTGTTTGTGTGAAACGGCTCTTTTCCCTCGACTGCGCAGAACAAAATCGTCCAAAAACCTGCTTTTGTTTTCGGCGTATTACTGACAGCACGAAGTTCCAAATACGATCTGCACCGTTCAGAATGTACATCCAAATATCCGAACGTTCTGACCAAAATTCAGCTTGATCCAATGGTTGAAACTCCGGTTATTGCCTCTACAATATCTCTGCGCTGGTTTTTCTCTCAAAAACGTGAATCTGTTTTTGCCCACTTTTTCTTCCTTCCATGTGAAATTGACGAACAGTTTTCGTCGAATCCTCTCACACTCAACCATTGAAAAAATAGGTATGATACAGGGTATATATCACATAGGGATATTCATGGTTTAGCAGTAAAACCAAAACCCTAAACATGTGATCCTAATTTCAAAAAAACTAACCACATAAACCCTAGCCTAACGTGTTACACTTCACAACAAAACTGAAGCTCTGATACCAATTGTTGGCGCTTGGATCGTTTGATTAACATGCCCCGTTATGGATCCATACGTTTCTAATATCAGCGGAAGCAATAAATCATAGAAACGATTACCGTTCACCAAGGTATGTAGAAGATGAAGGATTCTCGTTGACAGATTGTGTAGTCCCACGAGAATGGCCATAACTTCCTGGTCTGATGTCGGAATTGAATGATCTTTGTACTCAGACGATCCTCTCTTCAACGGCTTCCGTCATTCTATTGATCATCGAATTCTGAGCACTGTATGATTTTATATAAATTTCGCAAGGTGGCGGACAGCAGCAGCAAACTACCTTCTGATCTTCTACCGTATGTCCGAAGTCCGATCTCGACGTCGTGTGGGCGACGATCTACGAGACCTCCTCAATCTGCTCTCAACCCTCATCACACGTGAATAATGAATGAGATTAGGGTTCCAGATAAGCTGAGGTGACTTATATACATGGGCTACAGTAAGGACCAGGAGGAGAAATTGGGTTGGGCCTCCATTGGGCTTAAGTATCCAAGCTTAGCCCAAAGCTTATACTTAAGTCCAATAATAATAATATATTCCACTAAAATATTATTACTGCACTGTCTTTCCAATCCAAAAATTACGTTTTGGGCTCCTTCTTATTATGAGCCCGTTAGTCTCCCCATGTTTAAGATATACAATGTCCATTAATTAATTTAAGTTACTGACAACTCAATTAATTAATATCTCATCCAAGAGTAGTACCACTCAACCTCATTATCATGCTGGAATAAATTCCACCTGCAAGGTTTACATGATAATCCTTATGAGCTCCACAAGGGGACATCATCAATCTATGATGGACACGGATTACTTCAACAATCAACAGCACACCATAGAGACAACATTACTTTCCAACTCACCGAGTTTGTTGATTTAATTACTTATAAATCTCACTCAGTGATGAATCAAAGAAGTACATGTTGTCCTACGTGTCGAGGTTATTGTATAGGGATTAAGAGCACGAACTTCCATAATAACTGAGATCAAGTTCTCCTATAAGTCAGTATAAGTCGAACGATCTCAAGCGGTCCTGCTCAATACACACAAGTGCACTAATGTGATTCTATAGCCAAGACAAGCTAATACCAAACCACACTACAACCATCCCAATAGAGAGTCCCCGTCTATCTCGGTTGTGAGCATCTGTTTATACTTTATAAGGAAACCGATAATATGATCTTCCGCGTGTTGTCGCACAACATATTATCTACAGTATAAAGTAAGTGGACTATTGCATCGAACATATAAATAAATTATAAGATGCAATTATTTGATCATATGATTCTCATTTCAAATTAATTGTTATAACATTGTTCATACAAAAAGCTAGACTTTTAGTATATAATCCAACAGTCCTAAGTCACGTCATGACGTTGTCTAGGCAATGATCTAGAAGACGATCTCATTCTGCAGTCCAACTCTAGTTCTCACGTGTTTAGGCGTGAATTATGAGTTATTGGGCTGCTAAGATTGGCTATTTATAGGCTACAACAGGGACCTAGAGGAGAAATTAGGGTTTGGGCCTCCCATTGGGCTTAAGCATCCATGTTTAGCCCAAAACTTATACTTAAGTCCAATAATAATAAATAAATCACTAAAAAAATATTATTGCACTGCCACTCTAATCCCAAATTACGTTTTGGGCTCCTTATTATGAGCCCGTTAGCGTCCTAGTGTTTAAGATTCAATGCCCATTAATTAATTAAGTTATTAACAACTCCATTAATTAATATATTTACCGAGAGTAGTACCACTCAACATTATTATCATGCCGGAATAAATCCACCTGCAGGCCTTAAGGGTACATCATTAACTAATTCTGTTAAGACAAGGATTCCTTCTACCTTAAACAGTACACCATAAAGACAACACCATTTCCCATCTCACCGAGCATATTGATTTAATAATTAAATCTTACCCATCGATGAATTAAAGAATTAAATACTAGCTTATGTGTCGAGATTATTGTATAGGGATTAAGAGTACAAACATCCATAATAACAGAGATCATGTTCTGTTATATAGTCTGTATAAACCGAACGATCTCAACGGCGGTCCTACTCAGTACACATAAAGTTCACTAGTGCAATATTATAGTTCGGACAGACTATTGACAAATCACACTACAACCATATCGATTGATAGTCCTCGTCTATTTTGGTTGTAAACAAATATTCATACTTTATAAGGAACCAATAATATGATCTTTTGTGTAACGCCGTACACCACATTATCTACAGTATAGAGTAAATGGAGTTTTGCAAGAATAAATAATTGCAAACGTTTGATCACTTGATTATAATTTCAAATAATGTCAAAATATTGTTCATACAAAAAGCTAGACTATTAGTATACAATCCAACAGAAAATATGCATTATCATGAAAAAATGAGCATCATGATGAAGAAATTGAGCATCATGATGCAGGAAATGAGCATCATGATGAAGAAAATGAGCATCATGATGAAGAAAATGAGCATCATGATGAAGGAAATGAGCATCACGATGAAGAAAATATGCATCACGATGAAGAAAATGAGCATCATCATGAAGAAAATATGCATCATTATGAAGGAAATGACCATCATGATGAAGGAAATTAGCATCATGATGAAGAAAATATGCATCATGATGAAGTAAATATGCATGACGATGAAGAAAATGAGCATCATGATGAAGAAAATATGCATTATGATGAAGAAAATGAGCATCATTATGAAGAGAATATGCATCATGATAAAGAGAATATGCATCATGATGAAGAAAATGATCATCATGATGAAGGAAAAGAGCATCATGATGAAGAAAATGAGCATCATGAGGAAGAAAATATGCATCATGATGAAGAAAATAAGCATCATGATGAAGATAATGAACATCATGATGAAGAAAATATGCATCATGATAAAGAAAATGAGCATCATGATGAAGAAAATTTGCATCACGATGAAGGAAATAAGCATCAAGATGAAGAAAATGAGCATTATGACGAAGAAAATATGCATCATGACGAAGAAAATATGCATCATCAATGAGTAAATGAGCATGATTATGAAGAAAATATGCATCATGATGAATAAAATGAGCATCATGCTGAAGAACTTGAGCATCATGATGAAAAAATATGCATCATAATGAAGAAAATTAGCATCATGATGGAGGAAATGAGCATCATGATGAAGGAAATGAGCATCATGATGAAGAAAATATGGATCATGATGAAGAAAATGAGCATCATGATGAAGAAAAAATGCATTATGATAAATAAAATATGCATCATGATAAAGAAAATGAGCATCATGATAAAGAAAATATACATCATGATAAAGAAAATAAGTATAATGATGAAGAAAATGAGCATCATGATGGAGAATATATGCATCATGATGAAGAAAAGAGCATCACGATGAAGGAAATGAGCAACACGATGAAGGAAATGAGCATCACGATGAAGAAAATATGCATCATTATGAAGGAAATGAGCATCATGATGAAGGAAATTAGCATCATGATGAAGAAAATGAGCATCATGCCAAAGAAAATGAGCATCATGATGAAGAAAATATGGATCATGATGAAGAAAATATGTTTCGTGATGAAGAAAATGAGCATCATGATGAAGAGAATATGCATCATAACGGGGAAAATTAGCATCGTGATAAAGGAAAAGAGCATCATGATGAAGAAAATGAGCATCATGAAGAATAAAATATGCATCATGTTGAAGAAAATATGCATCATGATGAAGAAAATCAGCAACAGATGAAGAAAATATGCATCATAATGAAGAAAATATGGATCATGATGAAGAAAATGAGCATCATGATGAAGATAATGAGCATCATGATGAAGAAAATATGAATCATGATGAAGAAAATGAACATCATGATGATGAAAATATGTATCATATATGATCAAGAAAATATGCTCATGATGAAGAAAATGAGGATAATGATAAAGAAAATATGCATCATGATGAAGAATATGAGCATCATGATGAAGAAAATATCCATCATGAAGAAGAAAATGAGCATCACGATGAAGGAAATAAGCATCATGATGAAGAAAATGAGCATTATGATGAAGAAAGTATGCATCATGACAAAGAAAATATGCATCATCATGGAGTAAATGAGCATGATTATAAAGAAAATATACATCATGATGATTAAAATGAGCATCATGCTGAAGATATTGAGCATCATGATGAAGAAAATAAGCATCACAATGAAGAAAGTTAGCATCATGATGGAGGAAATGAGCATCATGATGAAGGAAATTAGCATCATGATGAATAAAATATGGATCATGATGAAGAAAATGAGCATCATGATGAAGAAAAAATGCATTATGATGAAGAAAATGAGAATAATGATGAAGAAAATGATCATCATAATTAATAGAATGTGCATCATGATAAAGAGAAAATGCATAATGATTAAGAAAATGAGCATCATGATGAAGGAAATGAGCATCGTGATGAAGAAAATGAGCCTCATGATGAAGAAAATGAGCATCATGATGAAGAAAATTTGCATCATGATGAAGAAAATATGCATCATGATCAAGAAAATATGTATCATGATGAAGCTTATGATGAAGAAAATATATATCAGGATGAATAAAATGAGCATCTTGATGAAGAAAATATGCATCATGATGAAGAAAATGAGCATCACGATGAAGAAAATATGCATCATGAAGAAAATAAGCATCATGATGAAAATGAGCATGATGATGAAGAAAATATGCATCATGATGAAGAAAATAAGTATCATGTTGAAGAAATTGAGCATCATAATGAAGAAAATATACATCATAATGAAGAAAATGAGCATAATGATGGAGGAAATGAGCAACATGACGAAGTAAATGAACATCATGATGAAGAAAATATGCATCATGATGAGAGCATCACGATGAAGAAAATATGCATCATGATGAAAAAAATGAGCGTCATTATGCCGAAAAAGAGCGTCATGATGAAGAAAATATGCATAATGATGAAGAAAATGAGCATCATGATGAAGAAAATGAGCATCATGATGTAGAAAATTTGCATAATGATGAAGAAAATATTTATCATGATGAAGAATGAGCATCTTGATGAAGAAAATATACATCATGATGAAGAAAATGGGCATCACGATGAAGAGAATGAGCATCATGATGAAGAAAATATGCATCATGATGAAGGAAATGAGCATCGTGATTAAGGAAATATGCATCAAGATGTAGGAAATGAGCATCGTAATGAAGAAAATGAGCATCATGATGAAGAAAATTAGCATAATGATGAAGAAAATATGCATCATTATGAAGAAATTGAGCATCATGATGAAGAAAATGAGCATAATGATGAAGGAAATATGCATCATGATGAAGAAAATATACATCTTGATGAAGAAAATTAGCATCATGATGAAGAAAATATGCATTATGATGAAGGAAATGAGCCTCCTGAGGTTGGAAATGAGCATCATGATCAAAGAAATAAGCATCATGATGAAGGAAATGAGCATCACTACGAAAGAAATATGCATCATGATTAAAGAAAATGAGCATCATGACATAGGAAATAAGCATCACGATGAAGAAACTATGAATCATGATGAAGAAAAAGAGCATCATGATGCAGAAAATGAGCATCATGATGAAGAAAATAGGCATCATGATGAAAAAATGAGCATTATGTCATAGGAAATACGCATCACGATGAAGAAAATGAGCATCATGATGAAAAAATATGCGTCATGATAAAAGAAAAGAGCGTCATGATGAATAAAATATGCATCATGATGAAGAAATTTGCATCATGATGAAAGAAAATAGCATCATGATAAAGGAATTGAGCATCATGATGAAGAAAATGAGCATCATGATGAAGAAAATATGCATCATGATGTTAAAATATACATCTGGATGAAGAAAATGAGCATGATGAAGAGAATGAGCATCATGATGGAGAAAATATGCATCATGACAAAGGAAATGAGCATCATGATGATGGAAATGAGCATCATGATGAAGAAAATTAGCGTCATGATGAAGAAAATATGCATTATGATGAAGAAAATATGCATCATAATGAAAAAAATATGCATCATGATGAAGAAAATGAGCATCATGATGAAAAAAATGATAATCTCGATGAATAATATATGCATCATAATAAAGGAAATGAGTATAATGATGAAGGAAATACGCATCATGATGAAGAAATTTTGTATCATGATGAAGAAAATGAGCATCATGATGAAGAAAATATGCATCGTGATGAAGGAAATGAGCATCATGATGAAGGAAATGAGCTTCATGATGTTGTAAATGAGCATCATGATCAAAGAAAATAGCATCATGATAAAGGAATGAGCATCACGATGATGGAAATATGCATCATGATTAAAGAAAATAAGCATCATGATGACAAAAATATGCATCATGATGTATAAAATGAACATCATGATGAAGAAAATGAGCATCATGATGATGGAAATGAGCATCATGATAAAGAAAATTAATGTCATGATGAAGAAAATATGCATTATGATGAAGAAAATATGCATCATAATGAAAAAAATATGCATCATGATGAAGAAAATTAGCATCATGATGAAAAAAATGAGAATCACGATGAAGAATATATGCATCGTAATAAAGGAAATGAGTATAATGATGAAGGAAATACGCATTATGATGAAGAAAATTTGTATTATGATGAAGAAAATGAGCATCATGATGAAGAAAATATGCATCATGATGAAGGAAATGAGCATCATGATGAAGGAAATGAGCTTCCTGATGTTGTAAATGAGCATCATGATCAAAGAAAATAGAATCATGATAAAGGAATGAGCATCACGATGAAGGAAATATGCATCATGATTAAAGAAAATAAGCATCATGATGACAAAAATATGTATCATGATGAAGAAAATGAGCATCATGATGTATAAAATGAGCATCATGATGAAGAAAATGAGAATATCATGATGAAGAAAATGAGCATCATGATGAAAAAAATGTACATTATGACGTAGGAAATAAGCATCATGATGAAGAAAATGAGCATCATGATGAAAAATATGCTTCATGATGAAGAGAAAATGCATCGTGATGAAGAAATTAGCATCATAATGAAAGAAAAGAGCATCTTGATGAAGGAAATGAGCATCATGATGATGAAAATGAGCATCATGATGAAGAAAATATGCATCATGATGAATAAAATATGCTTCATGATGAAGAAAATGAGCATGATGATGAAGAAAATATGCATCATGATGAACAAAAGGAGAATCATGATGAAGAAAATATGCATCGTCAAGAAGAAAATGAGCATCATGATGAAGAAAATATGTATCATGATGAAGAAAATGAGCATCATCATTAAATAATTGAGTATCATGATGAAGATAATGAGTATTATGATGAAGGAAATGAGCATCATGATGAATTAAATGAGCATCATGATGAAGAAAATATGCATCATGATGAAGAAAATGAGCATCATGATGAAGAAAATATGCATCATGATGAAGGAAATGAGCATCGTGATGAAGGAAATGAGCATCATGACGAAGAAAATTTGTTCACGATGAAGAAAATGTGCGTAATGATGAAGAAAATATGCATCATGATGAAGAAAATTGTTAGATTATATACTAAAAGTCTAGCTTTTTGTATGAACAATGTTATAACAATTTATTTGAAATGAGAATCATATGATCAAATGATTGCGTCTTATAATTTATTTATTTGTTCGATGCAATAGTCCACTTACTTTATACTGCAGATAATATGTTGTGCGACTACACGCGGAAGATAATATTATCGGTTTTCTTATAAAGTATAAATAGATGCTCACAACCGAGATAGACGGGGACTCTCTATCGGGATGGTTGTAGTGTGATTTGGTATTAGTTGTCTTGACTATAGAATCACATTAGTGCACTTGTGTGTATTGAGCATGACCACTTGAGATCGTTCGACTTATACTGACTTATAAAAGAAGTTGATCTCTGTTATTATGGATGTTCGTGATCTTAATCCCTATACAATAACCTCGACACGTAAGACAGTATGTACTTCTTTGATTCATCAATGGGTGAGATTTATATGTAATTAAATCAACAAATTCTGTGAGTTGTGAAATAGTGTTGTCTCTATGGTGTGTTGTTGATTGTAGAAGGAATCCGTGTCCGACATAGGTTGATGATGTCCCCTTGAGGAGCTCATAAGGATTATCATGTAAACCCTGCAGGTGGATTTTTTCCGGCATGATAATGAGGTTGAATGGTACTACTCTCTGATGAGATATTAATTAATGGTGTTGTTAGTAACTTAATTAATTAATGGGGCATTGTATATCTTAAACATGGGGAGACTGTCAGGCTCACAATAAGAAGGAGCCTATAACGTAATTATGGGATTCGAACGGTAGTGCAATAAAAATATTTTAGTGGTATATATTATTATTATTGGACATAAGTATAAGCTTTGGGCTAAGTTTGGACTTAAGCCCAATAGTGGCCCAACTCTAATTTCTCATCCTGGTCTCTGTTGTAACCCATATATAAGTCATCTCAGCTGTTCTAACCCTATATGAGACACGCCTTTCACGTAAAGAGGGTAGACAGAACAGCAGATTGAGAAGATCTCGAAGATCGTTGCCCACACGACGTCGAGATTGGACTTGGTAATACAGCAGAGACCGGAAGGTTATTTGCTACTACTATCCGCCAACTTACACGATTTCTATAATATCATATAGACCTCAGAATTCAACAGATGATATACTGACGGAAACCTACGGGAGGAAGGATCATTTTTGCGCGTAGATCACTATAATCCAAGATCGGATGAGAGAGTTATGGCCAAAACGGTGTGGCTGCGCAGGCTGCCGGTGAGAATTCATCTTCTCCAACATACCCTGGTGAAAGGTAATACGTTTCTTGTTTCTTGTTTCCACTGACTGATAGAAACGTATGGAACCCTAACGGTTCATGTTAACCAAACGATCGAATGCCAACAGAAAATGAGCATCATGATGAAGAAAATGAGCATCATGATGAAGAAAATGAATATCATGATGAAGAAAATATGAAACATGATAAAGAAAATAACCATCATGATGAAGAAAATGAGCATCTTGATGTAAAAAATATGCATCATGATGAATTGTTGGCGTTCGATCGTTTGGTTAACATGAACCGTTTGTGTTCCATACGATTCTAATTCAGTGGAACCAAGAAACCAAAGAAACGTATTACCTTTCACCAGGGTATGTTGAAAAAGATGGATTCTCGCCGGCAGCCTGGCGCAGCTTCACCGTTTTAGGCATAACTCTCTCATCCGATCTTGGAAATGAGTGATTGCACGCCAAAACGATCCTCTCTTCCATGGCTTTCCGTCAGTATATCACAAAATAAATTCTGAGGTATTTATGATTTTATAAAAATCGTTCAAGTTGGCAGACAACAGCGGCAAACAACCTTCCGGTCTTCTGCTGTATTCCCAAGTCCAATCTCGACGTCGTGTGGGCGACGATCTTCGAGATCTTCTCATCTGCTATTTCATCTTACCCTTTCACGTGTAAGGCGTGTCTCATCTAAGGTTAAAACAGCTGAGATGACTTATATACGGGCTACAGCAGGGACCAGGAGGAGAAATTAGAGTTGGGCCTCCATTGGGCTTAAGTATCCAAGCTTAACCCAAAGCTTATACTTAAATCCAATAATAATATATACCACTAAAATATTATTACTGCACAACCGTTCTAATCCCATAATTACATTATGGGCTCCTTCTCATTATGGGCCCGACAGTCTCCCCATGTTTAAAATATACAATGCCCAGTAATTAATTAAGTTATTGACAACTCCATTAATTAATATCTCATCCAAGATTAGTAATAAGAAGGAGCCCAAAACATGTCGAGGTTATTGTATAGGGATTAAGAGCACGATCATCCATAATAACTGAGATCAAGTTCCCCTATAAGTCCGTATAATTCGAACGATCTCAAGTGGTCCTGCTCAATACACACAAAGTGCACCAATGTGATTCTATAGTCAAGATAAACTAAAACCAAATCACACTACAACCATCCCGATAGAGAGTCCCCGTCAATCTCGATTGTGAGCATCTGTTTATACTTTATAAGGAAACCGATAATATGATCTTCCGCGTGTTGTCGCATAATATATTATCTACAGTATAAAGTAAGTAGACTATTGTATCGTACATATAAATAAATTATAAGACGCAATCATTTGATCATTTGATTCTCATTTCAAATAAATTGTTATAACATTGTCCATACAAAAACCTAGACTTTCAGTATACAATCCAACAGAAGAAAATGAGCATCACGATGAAGAAAATGAGCATCACGATTAAGGAAATAAGCATCACGATGAAGGAAATGAGCATTACGATGAAGAAAGTATGCATTTTGATGATGAAAATGAGCATCATGATGAAGAAAATAAGCAACATGATGAAGAAAATATGCATCATGAAGAAGAAAATAAGCATCATGATGAAGAAATTGAGCATCATGATGAAGGAAATGAGCATCATGATAAAGAAAATGAGCATCATGATGAAGAAAATATGCATCATGATCAAGAAAATATGCATAATGATGAAGAAAATATGCATCATGATGAAGAAATTATGCATCGTGATGAAGAAAATGAGCAACAGATGAAGAAAATATGCATCATGATGAAGAAAATGAACATCATGATGAAGATAATGAGCATCATGATGAAGAAAATGAGCATCATATTGAAGATAATGAGCATCATGATGGAGAAAATATGCATCATGATGAAGAAAATGAGCATCATGATGAAGAAAATTTGCATCATGATGAAGACAATATGCATAATGATCAAGAAAATATGGATCATGATGAAGCTCATGATGAAGAAAATATATATCATGATGAATAAAATGAGCATCATGATGAAGAAAATATGCATCATGATGAAAAAAATGAGTATCACGATGAAGGAAATGAGCATCATGATGAAGAAAATAGGGATTATGATGAAGAAAATATGCATCATGATGAAGAAAATATGCATCACATAACCATGAAGAAAATATGCATCATGATGAATAAAATGAGCATCATGCTGAAGAAATTGAGCATCATGATGAAGAAAATATGCATCATAATGACAAAAATTAGCATCATGATGGAGGAAATGAGCATCATGATGAAGGAAATGAGCATCATGATGAAGAAAATATGGATCATGATGAAGAAAATGAGCATCATGATGAATAAAATGAGCATCATGCTGAAGAAATTGAGCATCATGATGAAGAAAATATGCATCATAATAAAGAAAATTAGCATCTTGATGGAGGAAATGAGCATCATGATGAAGGAAATGAGTATCATGATGAAGAAAATATGGATCATGAAGAAGAAAATGAGCATCGTGATGAAGAAAAAATGCATCATGATGAAGAAAATGAGAATCATGATGAAGAAAATGACATCATGATGAAGAGAATATGCATCATGATAAAGAGAAAATGCATCACGATTAAGAAAATGAGCATAACGATTAAGGAAATGAGCATCATGATGAAGAAAATATGCATCATGATGAAGAACATAAGCAACATTATGAAGAAAATATGTATCATGATGAAGAAAATGACCATCATGATGAAGAAAATATGCATCATGATGAAGAAAATACCCATCATGATGAAGAAATGAGCATCATGATGAAGAAAATTTGGATCATGATGAAGAAAATATGCATCATGATCAAGAAAATGTGTATCATGATAAAAAAATATGCATCATGATTAATTAAATATGCATCGTGATTAAGAAAATGAGCAACAGATGAAGAAAATATGCATCATGATGAAGACAATATGCATCATGATCAAGAAAATATGGATCATGATGAAGCTCATGATGAAGAAAATATATATCATGATGAATAAAATGAGCATCATGATGAAGAAAATATGCATCATGATGAAAAAAATGAGTATAACGATGAAGGAAATGAGCATCATGATGAAGAAAATGAGGATTATGATGAAGAAAATATGCATCATGATGAAGAAAATATGCATCATCATGTAGAAAATGAGCATGACCATGAAGAAAATATGCATCATGATGAATAAAATGAGCATCATGCTGAAGAAATTGAGCATCATGATGAAGAAAATATGTATCATAATGACGAAAATTAGCATCATGATGGAGGAAATGAGCATCATGATGAAGGAAATGAGCATCATGATGAAGAAAATAAGGATCATGATGAAGAAAATGAGCATCATGATGAATAAAATGAGCATCATGCCGAAGAAATTGAGCATCATGATGAAGAAAATATGCATTATAATGAAGAAAATTAGCATCTTGATGGAGGAAATGAGCATCATGATGAAAGAAATGAGCATCATGACGAAGAAAATATGGATCATGATGAAGAAAATGAGCATCGTGATGAAGAAAAAATGCATCATGATGAAGAAAATGAGAATCATGATGAAGAAAATGATCATCATGATGAAGAGAATATGCATCATGATAAAGAGAAAATGCATCACGATTAAGAAAATGAGCATAACGATTAAGGAAATGAGCATCATGATGAAGAAAATATGCATCATTATGAAGAAAATGAGCAACATTATGAAGAAAATATGTATCATGATGAAGAAAATGACCATAATGATGAAGAAAATATGCATCATGATGAAGAAAATACCCTTCATGATGAAGAAATGAGCATCATGTTGAAGAAAATTTGGATCATGATGAAAAAAATATGCATCATGATCAAGAAAATGTGTATCATGATAAAAAAATATGCATCATGATGAAGAAAATATGCATCGTGATTAAGAAAATGAGCAACAGATGAAGAAAATATGCATCATGATGAAGAAAATGAGCATCATGATGAAGATAATGAGCATCATGATGAAGATAATGAGCATCATGATGGAGAAAATATGCATCATAATGAAGAAAATATGCATCATGATGAAGAAAATGAGCATCATGATGAAGATAATGAGCATCATGATGGAGAAAATATGCATAATGATGAAGAAAATGAGCATCATGATGAAGAAAATTTGAATCATGATCAAGACAATATGCATCATGATCAAGAAAATATGGATCATGATGAAGCTCATGACGAAGAAAATATATATCATGATAAAGAAAATGAGCATCATGATGAAGAAAATATGCATCATGATGAAAAAAATGAGTATCACGATGAAGGAAATGAGCATCATGATGAAGAAAATGAGGATTATGATGAAGAAAATATGCATCATGATGAAAAAAATGAGCATCATGCTGATGAAATTGAACATCATGATGAAGAAAATATGCATCATAATGAAGAAAATTAGCATCATGATGGAGGAAATGAGCATCATGATGAAGGAAATGAGCATCATGATGAAGAAAATATGGATCATGATGAAGAAAATATGCATCATGATGAAGATAATGAGCATCATGATGGAGAAAATATACATCATGATGAAGAAAATGAGCATCATGATAAAGAAAATTTGCATCATGATGAAGAAAATATGCATAATAATGAAGAAAATTAGCATCATGATGGAGTAAATAAGCATCATGATGACGGAAATGAACATCATGATGAAGAAAATATGGATCATGATGAAGAAAATGAGCATCATGATGAAGAAAAATGCATCACGATGAAGAAAATGAGAATCATGATGAAGTAAATGACCATCATGATGAAGAGAATATGCATCATGATAAAGAAAAAATGCATCATGATTAAGAAAATGAGCATCTTGATTAAGGAAATGAGCATCATGATGAAGAAAATATGCTTCATGATGAAGAAAATAAGCATCATGATAAAGAAAATGAGCATCATGACGAATAAAATGAGCATCATGATGAAGAAAATATGCATCATGATGAAGAAAATGAGCATCATGATGAAGAAAATGAGCATTATGATGAAGAAAGTTTGCATCATGATGAAGAAATTGAGCATCAAGATGAAGGAAATGAGCATCATGATAAAGAAAATGAGCATTATGATGACGAAAATATGCATCATGATGAAGAAAATATGTATCATGATGAAGAAAATATGCATCGTGATGAAGAAAATATGCATCGTGATGAAGAAAATGAGCATTAGATGAAGAAAATATGCATCACGATGAAGAAAATGAGCATCATGATGAAGATAATGAGCATCATGATGAAGATAATGAGCATCATGATGGAGAAAATATGCATCATGATGAAGAAAATATGCATCATGATGAAGAAAATTTGCATCATGATTAAGATAATGAGCATCATGATGGAGAAAATATGTATCAAGATGAAGAAAATGAGCATCATGATGAAGAAAATTTGTATCATGATGAAGACAATATGCATCATGATCAAGGAAATGTGGATCATGATGAAGCTCATGATGAAGAAAATATATATCATGATGAAGAAAATGAGCATCATGATGAAGAAAATATGCATCATGATGAAAAAAATGAGCATCACGATGAAGGAAATTAGAATCATGATGAAGAAAATGAGCATTATGATGAAGAAAATATGCATCATGATAAAGAAAATATGCATCATCATGTAGAAAATGAGCATTACCATGAAGAAAATATGCATCATGATGAATAAAATGAGCATCATGCTGAAGAAATTGAGCATCATGATAAAGAAAATATGCATCATAATGAAGAAAATTAGCATCATGATGGAGGAAATGAGCATCATGATGAAGGAAATGAGCATCATGATGAAGAAAATATGGATTATGATGAAGAAAATGAGCATCATGATGAAGAAAAAATGCATCATGATGAAGAAAATGAGAATCATGATGAAGTAAATGACCATCATAATGAAGAGAATATGCATCATGATAAAGAGAAAATGCATCACGATTAAGAAAATGAGCATCTTGATTAAGGAAATGAGCATCATGATGAAGAAAATATGCATCATGATGAAGAAAATGAGTATCATTATGACAAAAATATGCATCATGATGAAGAAAATACGCATCATGATGAAGAAAATGAGCATCATGATGAAGAAAATTTGCATCATGATGAATAAAATATGCGTCATGATCAAGAAAATATGCATCATGATGAAGCTCATGATGACGAAAATATATATCTTGATGAGGAAAATGGGCATCATGATGAAGAAAATATGCATCACGATGATGAAAATGAGCATCACGATGAAGAAAATGAACATTATGATGAAGAAAATATGCATCATCATGAAGAAAATGAGCATGATGATAAAGAAGGTGTGCATCATGATAAAAAAATTAGCATCTTGCTGAAGAAATTGAACATCATGATGAAGAAAATATGCATCATAATGAAGAAAATGAGCATCATGATTGAGGAAATAAGCATCATGATGAAGAAAATATGCATCATGATGAAGAAAACATGCATCATGTTGAGAGCATCATGATGAAGAAAATATGCATCATGATGAAAAAAAGAGCATCATGATGAAGAAAATGAGCATCATGATAAAGAAAATATGCATCATGATGAAGAAAATGAGCATCGTGATGAAGTAAATATGCATAATGATAAATAAAATATGCATCATGATGAAGAATGAGCATCTTTATGAAGAAAATATACATCATGATGAAGAAAATGAGCATCTCGATGAAGAGAATGAGCATGATGATGAAGAAAATATGCATCATGATGAAGGAAATGAGCATCGCGATGAAGGAAATGAGCGTCATGATGAAAAAAATTAGCATCATGATGAAGAAAATATGCATCATGATGAAGAAATTGAGCATCGTGATGAAGAAAATGAGCATAATGATGAAGGAAATGTTGGATTGTAGACTAAAAGTCTAGATTTTTGTATGAACAATGTTATAACAATTTATTTGAAATCAGAATATATGATCAAATGATTGCATCTTATAATTTATTTATATGTCTATGCAATAGTCTACTTACTTTATACTGTAGATAATATGTTGTGCGACAACATACGGAAGATCATATTATCGGTTTTCTTATAAAGTATAAACATATGCTCACAACCAAGATATACAGGGACTCTCTATCGGGATGGTTGTAGTGTGGTTTGGTATTAGCTTGTCTTGGCTATAGAATCACATTAGTGCACTTTGTGTGTTTTGAGTAGGATTGCTTGATATCGTTTGATTTATACTGACTTATAGGAGAACTTGATCTCAGTTATTATGGATGTTCGTACTCTTAATCCCTATACAATAACCTCGACACATAAGGCAGTATGTATTTCTTTGATTCATCAATGGGTGAGATTTACATGTAATTAAATCAACAAACTCGGTGAGTTGGGAAATAATGTTGTCTCTATGGTGTGATGTTGATTGTAGAAGGAATCCGTGTCCGACATAGGTTGATGATGTCCCCTTGAGGAGCTCATAAGGATTATCATGTAAACCCTGCTGGTGGATTTATTCCGGCTTGATAATGAGGTTGAGTGGTACTACTCTTGAATGAGATATTAATTAATGGAGTTGTCAGTAATTTAATTAATTAATGGGCATTGTATATCTTAAACATGGGGACATTGTCGGACTCATAATAAGAAAGAGCTCATAACGTAATTATGGGATTAGAACGGTAGTGCAGTAATAATATTTTAGTGGTATATATTATTATTATTTGACTTAAGTATAAGCTTTGGGCTAAACTTGGATACTTAACCCCAATGGAGGCCCAAATCTAAGTCATCTCAGCTGTTCTAACCCCATATGAGACACGCCTTACATGTAAAGAGGGTAGACAGAATAGCATATTGAGAAGATCTCGAAGATCGTCGCCCACACGACGTCGAGATTGCACTTGGGAATACAGCAGAAGACCGAAAGGTTGTTTGCTGCTGCTGTCTACCAACTTGTATGATTTTTATAAAACAGTACAGCGCTCAGAATTAAACGTGTGATATATTGATGGAAATCCATGGAAGAGAGGATTATTTTGGTGCACAGATCACTCAAATCCGAGATCGGATGAGAGAGTTGTGCCTAAAACGGTGAGGCTGTATAGGCTTGTGGCGAGAATTTATCGTCTTCAACATACCCAGGTGAAAGATAATACGTTTCTTGATTTCTTGCTTTCGCTGACTGTTTAAAACGTATGGAACCATAATGATTCTTGTTAACAAAAAGATCAAATGCCAACAGGAAATATGCATCATGATGAATAAAATGTGCATCATGATGAAGGAAATGAGCTTCCTAATGTTGGAAATGAGCATCATGATCAAAGAAAAGAGCATCATGGTGAAGGAAATGAGCATCATGATGAAAGAAATATGCATAATGAGTAAAGAAAATGAGCATCATGACTTAGGAAATCAATATTATGATAAAGAAAATGAGCATCATGATGTAGAAAATAAGTATAATGATGAAGAAAATGAGCATCATGATGAAGAAATTGAGCATCATGATGAAGAAAATGAGCATCATGATGAAAAAATATGCATCACGATAAAAGAAAAGAGCATCATGGTGAAAAAAATATTAATCATGATGAAGAAAATATGCATCATGATGAAGAAATTTGCATCATAATGAAAGAAAAGAACATCATGATGAAGGAAATAAGCATCATGATGAAGAAAATGAGCATCTTGATTAAGAAAATATACATCATGATGTTAAAATATACATCTGGATGAAGAAAATGAGCATCATGATGGAGAAAATTAGCATCATGATGAAGAAAATATGCATCATGATGAAAAAATATGCATCATGATGAAGAAAATGAGCATCATGATGAAAAAAATTAGAATCACGATGAAAAATATATGCATCATGATAAGGTAAATGAACATAATGATGAAGAAAATATGCATCATTATGAAGGAAATGAGATTCCTGATGTTCGAAATGAGCATCATGATCAAAGAAAAGAGCATCATGATAGAGGAAATGAGCATAACGATGAAGGAAATATGCATCATGATTAAAGAGAATGAGCATCACGACGTAGAAATAAGCATCATGATGACAAAAATATGCATCATTATGATTAAAATGAGCATCATGATGTATAAAATGAGCATCATGATGAAGAAAAAGAGCATATCATGATAAAGAAAATGGGCATTATGACGTAGGAAATAAGCATCATGATGAAGAAAATGAGCATCATGATGAAAAATATGCATCATGATAAAGGAAAAGAGCAGCATGATGAAGAAAATATGCATCATGATGAAGAAATTAGCATCATGATGAAAGAAAAGAGCATTATGATGAAGGAAATGAGCATCATGATGTTAAAAATGAGCATCATGATGAAGAAAATATGTATCATGATAAAAAAAAATATGCTTCATGATGAAGAAAATAAGCATGATGATGAAGAAAATATGCATCATGATGAAGAAAATGAGCATCATGATGAGCAAAATATGCATTATGATAAAGAAAATATGCATCGTCATGAAAAAAATGAGAATCATGATGAAGAAAATATGCGTCATGATGAAGAAAATGAGCATCATGATGAAAAATTGAACATCATCATGAAGAAATCATGATGAAGAAAATTAGCTTTATGATGAAGGAAATGAGCATCATAATGAAGGATGTGAGTATCAAGATGAAGAAAATATGCATCATGATGAAGAAAATGAGCATCATGTTTAAGGAAATATGCATTATTATTAAGGAAATGAGCATCATGATGAAGGAAATTAGCATCAAGATGAAGAAAATGAGCATCATGCTGAAGAAAATGAGCATCATGATGAAGAAAATATGCATTATGATAAAGAGAAAATGCATCATCATGATGAAAAATGAGTATCTTGATGAAGGAAATGAACATCGTGATGAAGAAAATATGCATCATGCTGAAGAAAATGAGCATCATTGTCACGCCCCGACCCCAGACAGAACGCGACAACCGCCACGTTAACCATAAATTTTGCAGAATGGGTGCACTCCACTCCACAAAGTTTATAGAAAACGTAAGGCTTGCTATCAAGTACCTGTAGAACTGAACAACTGATAACAACGGGTACAACCCGAGGACATCATCTCATAAAGTATCAACAAGGATTTACAAAGGTACAAAATACAACGGTGTAACTTAGTTTAAAGAAAATATACATGAACGATATAACATCGCGAAGGTACAAAAAGAACATCAAGGGGGTCACCAAATATAAACTATACAATCTCGCCAATGAATCCGTCAATTTACATAAAAGAGAAAGTACCCAAAACACGGATTGGATGATGAGCAAACGATAGGCAAACCTCCAACCAAAATGATATCAACAGCCTGAAAAGGAAAGAATGATGGGGGGTGAGCAAAACCACTAGCTCAGTGAGGTGATAAGCCGGTCACCCGGACCCTTATACGAAGCATATACTCCCACTCGCGGTTCATAACATAAAATCCCACAATTCATCCCACAATAATTATTCTCACTCAGTGTACATATTAATGAAAATAAAAACCTTAGTGCACATTTATGAATAACACAATTAGTTCAAACAACATGTTATCACATAAAAGACGCGTGGGTAGTCAATATCCTCCTCGAACTGAGCTCTCCGTCGAGAGACAGTCCAAGCCCGTCACCGTTACTCTAGATAAAATGCACATTAATATTCTTTCTCAATATGCCAAGTGCTAAAGTTCACAATTCAATATCGACGTGAATACTTGAAATGATCAAACATATAAACATATATGACATGCATGTCCCACACCGGTGACGTTGACTGAGCCTATAATAGACTGATCCATCTAACGATCACCCTCCAGAGTATCAATATTTGGCAAATGGACAGGTGCCCCGTTAGATCTAACTCACCCAGGTTTGCCAATCACGGGCAACTTGGTTGTCACTCTAACTCACCCGAACCGCGACAATTCGGGCTACTTAATCAATGTCCCTCCAACTCACCCGAACCGTGACCAATTCGGGCTACTTAACCTTGGTACCAGGCATACATATGCATGTGCATCATAAGATGAATAACGACTCAAGTTAGAGTCTTAATAGCACACAAGAATAACCAGAAATCAATTCTCAAATAATTCACAACAAATGTTATCAGATACCGAGCCGGCAAGACTCTTCAACATAAGTTAAAATCAATAATACTCATAAAATGGATAACAGGACTCTAACCAGAGAAATCGAGCCAACCAGGCTCTTTACCACATAACACAATACCAAATAATTTTCTTATCAATTAACTAAAACTAAAATAAATGCACATTTATCGAGGGTCCACACTTCCCACAAGAGAAGGCGTTCCCGAATTATCAACTCACAAGGAAGTGATTAACTCTCTCCGGAATCTGAAGTCGGTTCCTTGCTCTTCGTCGATGGTTCTTTACCTAGAAAGGAGATGAGCAATTAAAGACAAATTAAATATAACTAACTATTAGTGGTAACATCCCTTTCATTGCTAAAAACAAATCCTAATCGATTTCGAACGAGTCGATATTAAATAAAAAATAGTATGTAACTCCTTAACATCAGTTCCCAATCCCACATAACCCGTTTCAATACATTAACTAGACGAAACGATAGAAAATAAGTTTGAATTCGACATAAAAATTCTGAAATTTTCCTGCTAGCGGCAGTTTACGAGAAAAATCATAACTAATTGTAGAATAATCAGATTGAGGCATTTCAAGTGGCTACGGAAAGCTAACGAGTTCAGCTACGTACAGAAATTAAGTTTGCAAAGTTTCAAGGGCAATAGCTATCTCAAAATCAGTTCGAACAGTCTGCAAATTACCCACATACCAAAAAGAAAAACCCCACAAAATTACAAAATTATGGAAGAAGGAAGCTTAATTCACACACCACTTACCTCAAAACAATTTAAAAACCACCTAGGATGAGGGTTGTAAGGGAGAATTTGGTCAACAAGGGTTTCTCCTCTTCCTCTCTTCTTTCCCCTCTTTTGCTTTTCTTCTCCCGTTCTTCTCTCTTTTTTTTTTTTAACTTTAGTCTTACTAATTATATATCAGCCCATTTAAGTGGGCTGAAACTTTGGGCCACAAAATAAATAAATAAATAAGTTTGGGCTTTCTAAAAAAAATTCTAATTGGGCTTAATTGGGCTGACCTTTTGGGCCATAAAAATAAATAATTAGGTTTTGGGCTTTCTAACAAAAATCTAGTTGAGCTAAGATAGGGCTGACCTTTTGGGCCATAAAAATAAATAATTAGGTTTTGGGCTTTCTAACAAAAATATAGTTGGGCTAAGATATTATAAAGTATTCCCTCCTCTAAAAAGTTTCGTCCTCGAAACATAAACGTACCTAGAGATGAAAAGAGATTTGGATGGTGTTGACGCATGACTGACTCTGGTTCCCATGTTTCTTCTTCAATTTGATCACTTCTCCATAGAACTCTCACCATAGGAATGGATTTGTTACGAAGCATTTTCTCTCGGCGATCTACAATTTGAACAGGTTGTACTTCGTACGATAGATTTTCCTTTAATACAACTGGGGGATCTTTGAGCACGTGCGAAGGATCTGGTTCATATTTTCTAAGCATAGAGACATGGAAGACATCGTGAATCTTCGACAATTCCGATGGTAGCTCAAGTCGATATGCAACACGACCAATCCTTTGCACGATCGTAAACGGGCCAATATACCTTGGACTCAACTTTCCTCGACGGCGAAATCGCAACACGCCCTTCCATGGAGAAACTTTCAGAAAAACTTTGTCTCCTTCATTAAACTCCAAATCGCGCCTCCTATTATCTGCGTAGCTTTTCTGTCGATCTTGCGCTGCCTTAAGTCTGTCTCGAATAAGTTGTATTTTTGCCTTCGCATCTTCGATAAGCTCTACTTGTTCGATTTGTCTCTCGCCAACCTCATCCCAAAAGAGTGG
>CM042994.1:16995432-17175197 GCA_023678885.1 Pogostemon cablin | reverse complement strand
GAGGTTGAGGAAAACTAATAGATACCGAACTTGGTGCGCCACGCGAAGATCCCACACCCCTATACACCTTCGATGCATTTCCTGGAAATGCGCTCCCTTGCCTTTTCTTTTGAGATCGTTCTGCAAGCTTATGTCTCGCCTGAACTAAACCTTCTACCCTCAGGGCTTCTTCTACGAGATCGTCAAGACTCTCGTACTTGTCTCCAGACTTGATGCGATCTCGAATATTTAAATTAAGACCATCTTCAAATCTCTTGCATAAGTCTCTCGTCGTATATGACTCAGGAGCGAATTCTCGCAATTCCAGAAATTTGCTTTCGTACTCCACGACCGACATAATGCCTTGAAATAGGTTGAAGAACTCCTTTCTCTTTTGATCCTTGATGTACTGAGAGAAGTATCGATCTTTGAATCGTTCCACAAAGATAGCCCACGTAATAGTAACCGAAGATGTCTCTTTTAGATTCTGCCACCATCGTCGTGCATCTGGGCCTAACAGTTTGGTTGCAATGACCATACGATAACATTCTTCAATCATCAAAGTGTCAAAGGTCTCTGTAATCTCCTTTAACCATGCCCCCGCTTTAGAAACATCTCTTGCACCGTCAAATTTCGATGTCCCCATGTTTTCAACTGCTTTCACCAAATCAGGTATAAAAAGTGCACCTCGAGAAGTAGAACCTCCTAAAGCCATTTCTGGAGTAAAAACTGGTACATTAGTTGTAGGTTGAATCGATTCATTAGCATGAAGAACCTCTTCAGTGACAGTCGTAGTTGTATGAGCAGTTGTAGGTGGTGGAACACCATGTATTCGAATGTGATCATAATACAATTGGTACTGCTCGGGTGTCATCATGTGCTCAACCCGCAACTGGGCTCGTGGTTGCTCTACCTGGAAAACCGGCACCCTATGATCAGAATTGATAGGGTCCGTAGCCGTCGGAGGAACGGCATGATCAGAAGAAACATGTCCTCGAGGTCCACGAGGAACAGAAGAGAGTAGAGGACTCGGAGGATCACGAGGAGCGTGTCCTCGACCTCGACCTCGACCTCGACCTCGAACTGGAGGTGCCATAATGACTGAAAGGAAGAAAGGAAAGAAAATGCAAGGTCAACGTCAAGGCAATACGATACCTTAGGATGACATAGAAACAAAGTTGGACTCATTGGCTTGACACAAAAAGAATGAGAATCATAAAACCAGGCTCTGATACCAAGAAAGTTGTCACGCCCCGACCCCAGACAGAACGCGACAACCGCCACGTTAACCATAAATTTTGCAGAATGGGTGCACTCCACTCCACAAAGTTTATAGAAAACGTAAGGCTTGCTATCAAGTACCTGTAGAACTGAACAACTGATAACAACGGGTACAACCCGAGGACATCATCTCATAAAGTATCAACAAGGATTTACAAAGGTACAAAATACAACGGTGTAACTTAGTTTAAAGAAAATATACATGAACGATATAACATCGCGAAGGTACAAAAAGAACATCAAGGGGGTCACCAAATATAAACTATACAATCTCGCCAATGAATCCGTCAATTTACATAAAAGAGAAAGTACCCAAAACACGGATTGGATGATGAGCAAACGATAGGCAAACCTCCAACCAAAATGATATCAACAGCCTGAAAAGGAAAGAATGATGGGGGGTGAGCAAAACCACTAGCTCAGTGAGGTGATAAGCCGGTCACCCGGACCCTTATACGAAGCATATACTCCCACTCGCGGTTCATAACATAAAATCCCACAATTCATCCCACAATAATTATTCTCACTCAGTGTACATATTAATGAAAATAAAAACCTTAGTGCACATTTATGAATAACACAATTAGTTCAAACAACATGTTATCACATAAAAGACGCGTGGGTAGTCAATATCCTCCTCGAACTGAGCTCTCCGTCGAGAGACAGTCCAAGCCCGTCACCGTTACTCTAGATAAAATGCACATTAATATTCTTTCTCAATATGCCAAGTGCTAAAGTTCACAATTCAATATCGACGTGAATACTTGAAATGATCAAACATATAAACATATATGACATGCATGTCCCACACCGGTGACGTTGACTGAGCCTATAATAGACTGATCCATCTAACGATCACCCTCCAGAGTATCAATATTTGGCAAATGGACAGGTGCCCCGTTAGATCTAACTCACCCAGGTTTGCCAATCACGGGCAACTTGGTTGTCACTCTAACTCACCCGAACCGCGACAATTCGGGCTACTTAATCAATGTCGCTCCAACTCACCCGAACCGTGACCAATTCGGGCTACTTAACCTTGGTACCAGGCATACATATGCATGTGCATCATAAGATGAATAACGACTCAAGTTAGAGTCTTAATAGCACACAAGAATAACCAGAAATCAATTCTCAAATAATTCACAACAAATGTTATCAGATACCGAGCCGGCAAGACTCTTCAACATAAGTTAAAATCAATAATACTCATAAAATGGATAACAGGACTCTAACCAGAGAAATCGAGCCAACCAGGCTCTTTACCACATAACACAATACCAAATAATTTTCTTATCAATTAACTAAAACTAAAATAAATGCACATTTATCGAGGGTCCACACTTCCCACAAGAGAAGGCGTTCCCGAATTATCAACTCACAAGGAAGTGATTAACTCTCTCCGGAATCTGAAGTCGGTTCCTTGCTCTTCGTCGATGGTTCTTTACCTAGAAAGGAGATGAGCAATTAAAGACAAATTAAATATAACTAACTATTAGTGGTAACATCCCTTTCATTGCTAAAAACAAATCCTAATCGATTTCGAACGAGTCGATATTAAATAAAAAATAGTATGTAACTCCTTAACATCAGTTCCCAATCCCCCATAACCCGTTTCAATACATTAACTAGACGAAACGATAGAAAATAAGTTTGAATTCGACATAAAAATTCTGAAATTTTCCTGCTAGCGGCAGTTTACGAGAAAAATCATAACTAATTGTAGAATAATCAGATTGAGGCATTTCAAGTGGCTACGGAAAGCTAACGAGTTCAGCTACGTACAGAAATTAAGTTTGCAAAGTTTCAAGGGCAATAGCTATCTCAAAATCAGTTCGAACAGTCTGCAAATTACCCACATACCAAAAAGAAAAACCCCACAAAATTACAAAATTATGGAAGAAGGAAGCTTAATTCACACACCACTTACCTCAAAACAATTTAAAAACCACCTAGGATGAGGGTTGTAAGGGAGAATTTGGTCAACAAGGGTTTCTCTTCTTCCTCTCTTCTTTCCCCTCTTTTGCTTTTCTTCTCCCGTTCTTCTCTCTTTTTTTTTTTTAACTTTAGTCTTACTAATTATATATCAGCCCATTTAAGTGGGCTGAAACTTTGGGCCACAAAATAAATAAATAAATAAGTTTGGGCTTTCTAAAAAAAATTCTAATTGGGCTTAATTGGGCTGACCTTTTGGGCCATAAAAATAAATAATTAGGTTTTGGGCTTTCTAACAAAAATCTAGTTGGGCTAAGATAGGGCTGACCTTTTGGGCCATAAAAATAAATAATTAGGTTTTGGGCTTTCTAACAAAAATATAGTTGGGCTAAGATATTATAATCATGATGAAGAAAATATGCATTATGATAAAGAGAAAATGCATCATCATGATGAAAAATGAGTATCTTGATGAAGGAAATGAACATCGTGATGAAGAAAATATGCATCATGATGAAGAAAATGAGCAACAGATGAAGAAAATATGCATCATGATCAAGAATATATGCATCATGATGAAGCTCATGATGAAGAAAATGATTATCATGATATCGAAATTATGCATCATGATGAAGAAAATAAGCATCACAATGAAGGAAATAAGCATCATGATGAAGAAAATGAGCATCATGATTAAGAAAATATGCATCATCATGAAGAAAATGAGCATAATTATGAAGAAAATATGCATCATGATGAAAAAATAAGCATCATGTTGAAAAAATTGAGCATCATGATGTAGAAAATATGCATCATAATGAAGAAAATAAGCATCATGATGGAAGAAATGAGCATCATGATGAATGAAATGAGCATCATGATGAAGAAAATATGGATCATGATGAGAGCATCTTGATGAAGAAAATATGTATCATGAAGAAGAAAATGAATATCATGATTAAGAAAAAATGCATTATAATGAAGAAAATGAGAATTATGATGAACAAAATGATAATCATGATGAACAGAATATGCATCATGATAAAGAGAAAATGCATCATGATTAAGAAAATGAGCATCATGATGAAGAAAATATGCATCATGATAAAAATGAACAACATTATGAAGAAATTATGCATCATGATGAAGAAAGTATGAATAATGATGAGAAAAAGAGCATCATGATGAAGATAATGAGCATCATGATGAAGAAAATATCCATCATGATGAAGAAAATGAGCATCATGATGAAGATAATTTGCATCATGATGAAGAAGATATGCATCATGATTAAGAAAATATGCATCACGATGAAGCTCATGATGAAGAAAATATATATCATGATTAAGAAAATATGCATCATGATGAAGAAAATGAGCATAACGATGAAGGAAATTAGCATCATGATGAAGAAAATGAGCATCATGATGAAGAAAATATGCATCATCAGGAAAAAAATATGCATCATCATGAAGAAAATGAGCTTGATGATGAAGAAAATATGCATCATGATGAAGAAAATGAGCATCATGCTGAAGAAATTGAGCTTCATGATGAAGAAAATATGCATCATAACGAAGAAAATGAGCATCATGATGGAGGAAATGAGCATCATGATGCAGGAAATGAGCATCATGATGAAGAAAATATGCATCTTGATGAAAAAATATGCATCATGATGAGAACATCATGATGAAGAAAATATGCATCATGATAAAGAAAATACGCATCATAATGAAAAAAATATGCATCATGATGAAGAATGAGCATCTCGATGAAGAAAATATATATCATGATGAAAAAATGAGCATTATGATGAAGAGATTGAGCATCATGATGAAGAAAATATGCATCATGATGAAGAAAATAAGTATCGTGATGAAGGAAATGAGCGTCATGATGTAAAGAATTAGTATCATGATGAAGAAAATATGCATCATGATGAAGAAATTGAGCATCATGATGAAAAAATGAGCATAATGATTAAGGAAATATGCATCATTATGAAAAAATATGCATCATGATGAAAAAATATGCATCATGATGAAGAAAATGAGCATCATGATGAAGAAAATATGCATCATGATGAAGGAAATAAGCATCATGATCAAAGAAAAGAGCATCATGATGAAGGAAATAAGCATCATGATTTAAGAAAATGAGCATCATGACGTAGGAAATAAGTATCATGATGAAGAAAATATGAATCATGATGAAAAAAATGAGCATCATGATGAAGAAAATGAGCATCATGATGAAGAAAATGAGCATATAGATTGATGAAAAAATATGCATCATGGTAAAAGAAAAGAGCATCATGATGAAAGAAAAGAGCATCATGATGAATGAAATGAGCATAATGATGAAGAAAATGAACATCATGATGAAGAAAATATGCATCATGATGATAAAATATGCATCTTAATGAAGAAAATGAGCGTGATAAAGAGAATGAGCATCATGATGTGTTGGCTATTGGATCATTTGGCTCAGCGTGATCCGTTAGGAATTCAAGAAAACAATAACACGGAAGCAAAGATTAAAGTTTACCTTTCTTCAGGTTGATGTGGAGGTTGAATAGTTGCACAGAACCACCCCTTGATCTCTGATGTATGATCCAAGTCCAATCCTGATGTTATGTGGGCAACAATCTACATGATTTCTCAATCTGCTTCTCTCCCTTCTCTACGTCAAAAGTGGCGCAGGCTTAGGGCTCCAGGAAGCTGAGATGACTTATATATTAGGCTACAGCAGGGACCAGGAGGAGAAATTGGGTTAGGCCTCAATTGGGCTTAAGTTCCAAGCTTAGCCCAAAGCTTATACTTAAATCCAATAATAATAATATAGTCCAATAAAATATTATTACTGTACTGCCTTACCAATCCCACAATTACGTTATGAGCTCCTTCTTATTATGAGCCCGACAGTCTCCCCATGTTTAAGATATATAATGTTCATTAATTAATTAAGTTACTGATAACTCTATTAATTAATATCTCATCCGATAGTAGTACCACTCAATGTTATTATCATACCGGAATTAATCCACTTGCAAGATTTACATGATAAACCTTATGAGCTCCTCAAGGGGACAACATCAACCTATGTCAGACACGGATCCCTTCTACAATCAACAACTCACTATAGAGACAACACTACTTCCCAACTCACTGAGTTTGTTGATTTAATACATATAAATCTCACCCATTGATGAATCAAAGAAATATATACTGCCTTACGTGTCGAGGTTATTGTATAGGGATTAAGAGCACGAGCATCCATAATAATTGAGTTCAAGTTCTCCTATTTAGACAGTGCAAGTCGAACGATCTCATGCGGTCCTGCTCAATACACACTAAATGCACTAATGTGATTCTATAGTCAAGACAAACTAATACCAAATCACACTACAACCATCCCGATAGATAGTCCCCGTCTATCTCGGTTGTGAGCATCCGTTTATACTTTATAAGGAAACCGATAATATGATCTTGCGCTTGTTTTCGCACAACATATTATGTACAGTATAAAGTAAATGGACTTTTGCACAAACATATAAATAAACAATTTATAATATGCAAAACGTTTGATCAAATGATTCTCATTTCAAATAAATTTTTTAAAACATTGTTCAATACAAAAGTTAGGCTTTTAGTATACAATCTAACAATCTCCCACTTATACTAAAAGACTACGCTGCCATATCTGTTGACACGCATCTAATCCCAATTCCTTCTACATGCCCATCGAACGCTTTCGCTGGAAGGCTCTCAGTAAAAGGATCAGCCAGGTTATCCTCCGATGCAATCTTAGTGACAACAACCTCCCCTCTTTTAATGATGTCTTGTATTAGGTGGTACTTGCGCTCAATGTGTTTACTCGCCTTGTGGGCTCGTGGTTCCTTCGAGTGCACCACTGTTATCACAATAAATTGTGATCGCTTTAGGCAAACCAGGAATCACATCAAAGTCCATTAAGAAGTTCCTAAGCCATACTGCTTCTTTAGCTGCCTCAGAGGCTGCTACATATTCAGCTTCCATGGTAGAGTCCGCAATGCATTTCTGCTTTACACTCCTCCATATTATGGCTCCTCCTCCAAGAGTATACACATAACCCGAGGTGGATTTACTAGCATCCCTATCTGACTGGAAATCCAAATCAGTATAACCCAAAGGTAACAAAGTATCTGCTCGGTAAACTAGCACATAATCCCTAGTCCTTCGTAGGCACTTCAAAGTATGCTTTACCGCAGTCCAATGCCCTTATCCTGGATTACTTTGATACCTACTGATCATTCCAAAGTCATAACAGATATCTGGTCTCGTACATAGCATAGCATACATGAAGCTTCCTACTGCCGAAGTATAAGGGACCAGCTTCATTGCCTCTATTTCCTGTTGTGACTTAGGACACATCTCCTTAGATAGAGGTATTCCATATCTGAAAGGTAGAAAATCTTTCTTGGAATCTTGCATTCTAAAATGAGTCAGGATTGTATCAATATATGAAGCTTGGGATAAGCACAACATTATTTTCTTGCGATCCCTTATTAATTTGATCTCAAGAATGTGTCCGGCTTCTCCTAAGTCCTTCATTGCAAACTGGTTGGACAGCCATACCCTTACGCCCGACAATACCTTTACATTGTTTCCAATGAATAGAATATCATCTACATAGAGTACAAGAAATACTACTATGTTTCCGTCATACTTCTTGTACACATGATTCATCCGAACATTGAATAAATCCATATGACTGGATTATTTCATCAAAATGGATGTTCCATGATCTTGAAGCTTGTTTCAATCCATAAATGGACTTTTTAAGCTTGCACCCAAGATGCTCTTCGCCCTTTGCAATAAATCCTTCTGGTTGCTTCATATAGATGTTTCCCTTAAGACTTCCATTCAGGAAAGTTTTCTTGACATCCATTTGTCATACCTCATAATCCATATGAGCAGCAATAGACAAAAGAATCCGGATTGACTTAAGCATGACCACAGGCGAGAGGTTTCCTCATAATCGATTCCTTCTTTCTGAGTATATCCTTTAGCCACTAGCCTTGCTTTAAAGGTTTCCACCTTACCGTCAGATCCTCTTTTTCTTTTATAGATCCACTTGCATCCAATAGCTTTTACACCATCGGGTGGTTCTACAAGCTCCCAGACTTGATTAGAATACATGGATTCTATTTCAGATTTCATTGCGTTTTGCCATAGTAGAGCATCTTTATCTTGCAGTGCCTCGTTGTAATTCCTGTTGGCACTTGGATCGTTTGGTTAACATGACCCGTTAGGGTTCCATACATTTCTAATATCAGCGGAAGCAATAAAACATGAAACGTATTACCGTTCACCAGGGTATGTTGAAGAAAGTTGATTCACGCTGGCAGACTGTGCAATCCCACGAGAATGGCCATAACTTCATCGTCTGATGTTGGAATTGAATAATCTTTGTGCTCAGACGATTCTCTCTTCAACGGCTTTCCGTCAGTATATTGATCATCGAATTCTGAGTACTGTAAAATTTTATATAAATTTCGCAAGGTGACGGACAGCAGCAGCAAACTACCTTCAAATCTTCTGCCGTATGTCCCAAGTCCGATCTCGACGTCGTGTGGGCGACGATCTACGAGACCTCCTAAATCTGCTCTCAACCCTCATCACACGTGAATAATGAATTAGATTAGGGTTCCAGATAAGTTGAGGTGACTTATATACAAGGGCTACAGCAGGGACCAGGAGGAGAAATTGGGTTGGGCCTCCATTGGGCTTAAGTATCCAAGCTTAGCCCAAAGCTTATACTTAATTCCAATAATAATAATATATTCCACTAAAATATTATTACTGCACTGCCTTTCCAATCCCAAATTACGTTTTGGGCTCCTTCTTATTATGAGCCCGTTAGTCTCCCCATGTTTAAGATATACAATGTCCATTAATTAATTTAAGTTACTGACAACTCAATTAATTAATATCTCATCCAAGAGTAGTACCACTCAACCTCATTATCATGCCGGAATAAATTCCACCTGCAGGGTTTACATGATAATCCTTATGAGCTCCTCAAGGGGACATCATCAACCTATGACGGACACGGATTCCTTCTACAATCAACAGCACACCATAGAGACAACACTACTTCCCAACTCATCGAGTTTGTTGATTTAATTACATGTAAATCTCACCCATTGATGAATCAAAGAAATACATACTGCTCTACTTGTCGAGGTTATTGTATAGGGATTAAGAGCACGAACTTCCATAATAACAGAGATCAAGTTCTTCTATAAGTCAGTATAAGTCGAACGATCTCAAGCGGTCCTGCTCAATAACACAAGTGCCCTAATGTGATTCTATAGCCAAGATAAGCTAATACCAAACCACACTACAACCATCCCGAGAGAGAGTCCCCGTCTATCTCGGTTCTGAGCATCTGTTTATACTTTATAAGAAAACCGATAATATGATCTTCCGCGTGTTGTCGCACAACATATTATCTACAGTATAAAGTAAGTGGACTATTGCATCGTGCATATAAATAAATTATAAGACGCAATCATTTGATCATATGATTCTCATTTCAAATTAATTGTTATAACATTGTTCATACAAAAAGCTAGACTTTTAGTATACAATCCAACAATCTCCCACTTATACTAAAAGACTATGCTGTCATGTCTTATGCCATAAATCTGATTTCCACTCTCACTACACGACCATCAAAAGCTCTTGCCTTAAGGTCCTTGTAAATGGATTTACTAGGTTATCATCCGATGCTATCTAGGTGACAACAACCTTCCCCTCATCATACGATTTCTCGTAACAGGTGGTACTCGCGCTCCATGTGTTTAATTTCCTTATGGACTTGTGATTCCTTCAAGTTTGCAACTGCACCAATATCATCAATATAAATTGTGATAATCTTGGGCAAACTTAGAATCACATCAAGGTCCATCATGAAGTTTCTAGAGTCATACAGATACTTTGGCTGCCTCATAGGCTGCAATTTATCATCTTTCCATGATGGAATCCGGAGTCTGAAATATATTTCTATATAACACTCCTCCACACTATGACTCAACTTCTTAAAATTAAACACATAACCTTGAGGTGGATTTACTGCCGTCCAATCCGACTAAAAAATACGAATCTACGTAATCTATAAGAAGCAGTGAATCTGCCCTGTAAGCCTACATATAATTTCCAGTCCTTCTCAGGCACTTCATATATGTCTTACCACAATTCATCATTCTTGTTCCGGATTACGTTGATACCCACTGTTCATGCCATCGGCAAAACAGTTATCCAATCTCGTACATAGCATTCCTTAGATTAAGCTTCCTCATTTGCCGAAGCATAAGGAACCACTTTCATCTTCTTTATCTACTTTTGTGTCACAAGACACATTCACTTAGATAAATTCACATGCTAAAATAAGTAAGGATCATATCATCTTATGAAGTTTGAGATAAGCATAACATCCTTTCTTGTAATCCGTATTACCGTGATCAAAAGGATATTTTTGCTCCTCTTAAGTCCTTCATATCATACCGCTTTATCAACTATACCCATACGCCCGACAATACTCTTTCATTGTCTCCAATGAGTAAGATACTATCTACGTATAGTACAAGAAATACCACCACATTTCCGTCACTCTTTTCAATACACAAGACATATCCGAGCATTGATAAAATCCATATCACTGGATTTCTTCATCAAAATGGATGTTCTATAATTTTGAAGCTTGCTTTAGTCCATTGATGGACACTTTTAAGCTTAATATCAAAATGCTCTTTGCTTTTTGCAATGAATCACTCTGGTTGCTTAAGATAGATGTTTTCCTCAAGACTTCCAATCAGGAAAGTTGTCTTGGCATCTATTTGCTATCCCTCATAATCCATATGAGTAGCAATAGGTAAAAGAGTCCGGATCAACTTAGGCATAGCTACCGGCGAATAGGTTATCTCATAATCGAACCCTTTCTCTCTGAGTATACCTTTTTCGCTACAAGCTTTGCTTCCAAGGTTTTTACTTTACCATATAATCCTCTTTTATTTTGTATGACCACTTCCAATGGCTTTCACACCATTTAGTAGTCTTACAAGAATCCAGACCTAATTTAAAATCCATCGATTCTATTTTAACATCATTACACTAGCTAAGATATCGTATTTCGATCTTGTAGTACTTCGTCGTATCCGTGGGTTCAATCCATGTTTACTAGGGATTAAGTCTTACGACTCTCTCAAAACATGTATTAAACAGGTTGTCGAACATCCCTCCCACTACGACAAGACATTACATGCAATTGTGTATCAGACGTGACATGCGTTGCAGTTTACCTTGTGGTATATCCTCTTGCACAATTGGCACTAATACTTTGTGTTTTCTTCTCACATCCTTTAGGACAATTTATAAATGGGTATGTGATTTATTACATAGTCCCTTTCCAAAAATCTAGTGTTTGTGTTAACAATCACTCTTTAATCTTTTAGACTAAATAAATCACCTTCATTTTTATAGCATATCCCACAAACAGACAAACATTCAAATGAATTACTATTTCTAGGGCTTATCCATAAAATGAATTAAGTAATTCCAAATAATTCATCATCCATCTAATCATTACCATAAGAGTCTTATTCCTTCTATCCACCACACCATTCAGCTGGAGCTTGCCCGGTGTAGACCACTTGAGATTTAATCTCAACCTCTGATTAATAGTTCCTAATTATCCTGAGAGGTACTCATAATGATGATTAAATCGTCATTACTTGATATATTTTCCATGATGCTTTACTGTACCAACCTTGCAATTCTTGAATAAATCAAAGAACTTAGACATGCAGTGCATCAAATAAATATATAGGTATCTAGAATAATCTTCAATTATTCATTACCACCTCTCGCCTGGATAATATTAGGTCCGCTTGAATCAGAATGAACCAATTCGAACATATATATCTTTGGCTCTACACCCCTTTACCTTGAAAAGGTAATTAATCATTTTTACTTCCAAGTACGACTCGCAAGTCCGATAGTTTCCACTTCAGATAAACCTTACGGTCCATCTGCTATCAACTTTTGAGTCCTACTCAAATAAAATGATCTAGTCTTAGACGCCAAATACATATTTAGTTATCTCCGAAGGTTCCTTTCTCTAACTAAGATCAGAAGATGCATTATTAATTACTATTTATTGCATCTGTGGAATATACATGATTTAAGAGTATACAAATTGTTCACCAACGTACCATAACAGATTACAACTCTATCCTTCATTATAATGACCATGTCATTTAAATGAAATGGAGCATCCATCTAATAATGCATAGAAACCAAATCAAATTCTTTATATGAAAATGTACGTAAAGACAATTTCACAAAATCAAACGTTTATTCATATCGTAAGATAAATAAACAACTCCCACTGCAACAGCCACTACTCGTAGAATTACCCATGTATAAAATAATCTTATCCTCACTTAGTAATAAACATTTAGTGATTCCGGTATCTACACAACGTATCAGTAGGTGTCATCACTAATCATGCTTCAACGACTAGCAAGTAAGATTCTATCCTTTTTCACTACTTTTATGAAATTGTATTTCCTTTATCACATGTTTTGTCAGAAGTTTTCCACCATATACAACCTCTTGTATTTCAGGAGAAACTTACTCAAAACATCTAGGCAATTATGAAGAATAAAATTGACTTAGGTTTCCCCTTCATATATTTCCAATTCATTCAGCAAATTCAATCATGACCTACCACCTTTTAACTTACTCAAGTATCCGAAGAGTTACATGAGACCATCATATTTCTATGAATCTCTTATATCTTCGCCAGAGACTTTAATATGCATCATGATAAGTCTTTTGTGAGAACACAAATGTATTTCTTAAGCAGTAAAATTAGAATCCAAGATTCTTTTCTAATCATCTAATTTTGGACCAGTAAATATAATTTCTCTTAGTCAACCATAAGTGAAATAAAACTATTTGAAATTCAAAGAATCATAAAAAAATACACCGATCAAATCTTCGAATTTATCCATTTATATTGATTCCCTCAAAACAATATAAAATATAAATTCACCGACATCTCAAGCACCGTGAGTTTGCAAGCCACGATAGTGTGGACGTTTACAAACCCGAACATTTACAAAAGAAGGTTTTACCCATTAATTTCATTTGTCAACCTAACTTTATGACAAAATAATTATTAGTCAGTTCCTCTTTAGCCATGCAAATAAAAGCAGTGACTCCGATGGGGAGGATACTTATTATTTACACCTAAGTGTACACCATTATTTGACCCCAAGTCCATTGCGCGAGCTTATGTGCCTTATAGATGGAGAAGTACACACGCGCTCGGATAACTACCTACAGTCATCAATTAAGTCTGTACAGTGATCCGCACATTAACTCATCCGATAGGGAGGAAGGTCTATGCCAACACGCAAGTTCATGTACATCACATTACAAACATAATTTTAATGAAGTCTGTTCCAGCAATCTATGAATAAACTCATCCAACGGGGAGGAAGGCTCTAATGCCGACGCGCAAGTTTATTCACATTACTAACAAACCAATAATGGAGGCCGCGTGAATTAATTACCAATCCCCTCTCCCACTTAGTTATTTAAAATCAAGGGTTTTTACATGCATATAATATTCAGAATAATATACGCAACCTAGCATGCTCATACTTCCAAATATATAACAATAATTGACCAATAAAATAATTATAGAAGTTATATATAAGGAAATAAATTGGCAAAAATAAGTTGACTTGATCAACACTCCAACATACATGCATATAATATACCAAATATAATACACAATCTAGCATGCTTCTATTTAAGGCAATAAATCATAGATAACCATGCATACATATATAACAATAATCAATTAATAAATCAATTATTACAGTTATATAACAGCGAATTCGATTGTTCGCCACCAATCACGAATGCAAACAACTGCGACGGGGATCGACCTCCCCGCAGCCTGCTCCACCACTCCGGCACCCTGCCCGATCATATTGTGAAGACTCACGCGGAATCTGATGCAGACCAGTCCAACTTGATGCAAACCCGCTCGAACCTAGTGCAGAGTCGATCGAACCTGATGCAAACCAATCGAACCTGATGTGAATCTGCTCGAACCTGGTGCAGCATTGATCGAACATGATGCAGACCAATCGAACCTGATGCAAATCCGCTCGAACCTAGTGCAGCATCGATCGAACCTGATGCAGACCGATCGAACCTGATGCAAATCCGCTCGAACCTGGTGCAGCATCGATCGAACCTGATGCAGACCAATCAAACCTGATGCAAATCCACTCGAACTGTCGCTCATCCAAGGGCCTACTTGCACGGTACCAAGTTCAGCCCAACGCGCAACATCAAACTACACCAAATGTCGTTCAGGGTTCGCAACTGTAGGAACCAGGGAATCCAATCTTCACCGTCCAGAATCTACTCCTATGAGTTTTGAACATGTTGTCCTAATTACAGGTCGATCCAACGGTTAGTTTCAGAGAAACAGCTCTATTCCCTCGACTGCGCAGAACAGAATCGCCCAAAAACTGCTTCTGTTTTCGGCGTATTCCCAACGATAAAAAGATTCAAATACGATCTTCACCGTTCAGAATGTACAACCACAAAGTCCAAACGTGCTGCATAAATTACAGGTCGTTCCAACGGTTAGTTTGGGAGAACGGCTCTTTTTCCTCGACTGCGCAGAACAGAATCGTCCAAAAACCTGCTTCTGTTTTCGGCGTATTCCCGACAACAAAAAGTTCCAAAAACCTAGTACAGGTCGATCCAACAGTTGAAACTCCAGTTATTGCCTCTGCAATATCACTGCGCTGGTTTTTCTCTCAAAAACGTGAATCTATTTTTGCCCACTTTTTCTTTCTTCAATGTGAAATCGACGAATAGTTTTCGTCGAATCCTCTCACACTCAACCATTGAAAAAATAGGTATGATACAGGGTATATATCATATAGGGATATTCATGGTTTAGCAGTAAAACCAAAATCCTAAACATGTGATCCTAATTTCAAAAAAACTAACCACATAAACCCTAACCTAACGTGTTAGGCTTCACCACGAAACCGAAGCTTTATACCAATTGTTGGCGCTTGGATCATTTGGTTAACATGACCCGTTAGGGTTCCATGCGTTTCTAATATCAGCGGAAGCAATAAAACATGAAACGTATTACCGTTCACCAGGGTATGTTGAAGAAAGTTGATTCACGCTAGCAGACTGTGCAGTCCCACGAGAATGGCCATAACTTCCTTGTCTGATGTCAGAATTGAATAATCTTTATGCTCAGACGATCCTCTCTTCAACGGCTTTCCTCAGTACATTGATCATCAAATTCTGAGTACTGTACAATTTTATATAAATTTCGCAATGTGACGGATAGCAGCAGCAAACTACCTTCTAATCTTCTGCCGTATGTCCCAAATCCGATCTCAACGTCATGTGGGCGACGATCTACGAGACCTCCTCAATCTGCTCTCAACCCTCATCACACGTGAATAATGAATTAGATTAGGGTTCCAGATAAGCTGAGGTGACTTATATACATGGGCTACAGCAGGGACCAGGAGGAGAAATTGGGTTGGGCCTCCATTGGGCTTAAGTATCCAAGCTTAGCCCAAAGCTTATACTTAAGTCCAATAATAATAATATATTCCACTAAAATATTATTACTGCACTGCCTTTCCAATCCCAAATTACGTTTTGGGCTCCTTCTTATTATGAGCCCGTTAGTCTCCCCATGTTTAAGATATACAAAGTCCATTAATTAATTTAAGTTACTGACAACTCAATTAATTAATATCTCATCCAAGAGTAGTACCACTCAACCTCATTATCATTCCGGAATAAATTCCACCTGCAGGGTTTACATGATAATTCTTATGAGCTCCTCAAGGGGACATCATCAACCTATGACGGACACGAATTCCTTCTACAATCAACAGCACACCATAGAGACAACACTACTTCCCAACTCATCGAGTTTGTTGATTTAATTACATGTAAATCTCACCCATTGATGAATCAAAGAAATACATACTGCTCTACGAGTCGAGGTTATTATATAGGGATTAAGAGCACGAACTTCCATAATAACAGAGATCAAGTTCTTCTATAAGTCAGTATAAGTCGAACGATCTCAAGCGGTCCTGCTCAATACACACAAGTGCACTAATGTAATTCTATAGCCAAGATAAACTAATACCAAACCACACTACAACCATCCCGATAGAGAGTCCCCGTCTATCTCGGTTGTGAGCATCTATTTATACTTTATAAGAAATCCGATAATATGATCTTCCGCGTGTTGTCGCACAACATATTATCTACAGTATAAAGTAAGTGGACTATTGCATCGTGCATATAAATAAATTATAAGACGCAATCATTTGATCATATGATTCTCATTTCAAATTAATTGTTATAACATTGTTCATACAAAAAGCTAGATTTTTAGTATACAATCCAACAATTCCATGGGTCAATTTCATGTTCACCAGGGACCAAGTCAGAAGACTCTCCCAATCCCATGAATCTATCCGGTTGTCTCACAACCCTCCCACTACGACGAGGCTCCGCAGGCAATTGTGTATCAGGTGTGACACGCGGTGCAGTGTCCTGTGGTATATCCACTTGAACAGTTGGTATTATATTTGGTGTTTCCTCTCTTACTTCATCTAGAACAATCTTACTCATGGGTTTGTGGTTCATTACGTAATCCTCTTCCAAAAATCTGGTGTTCATGCTAACGATCACCTTTTGGTCCTTTGGATTATAAAACAAACCACCGTTCGTTCCTTTAGGATATCCTACAAACAGACATACTTTCGTACGTGACTCTAACTTATCAGTATCTGTCTTCAACACATGTGCCGGAGCGCCCCAAATCCGAAAGTGTTTCAGACTAGGCTTTCGCTTAGTCCACAATTCAATGGGTGTGGAAGCTACTGATTTTGAAGGTACTATGTTTAGATTGTAAGCCGCTATTTCTAAGGCGTATCCCCAAAACAAATTTGATAATTCCGAATAACTCATCATTGATCTTACCATTTCCAAAAGAGTCCTACTCCTTCTTTCCGCTACACCATTTTACTGGGGTGTGCCCAGTGCAGACAATTGGGATTCAATCCCTTGCTCCGATAAATAATTCCTAAACTCTCCCAAGAGGTATTCGCCACCATGATCAGATCGTAGTATCTTGATATATTTTCCTAGTTGCTTTTCCACATCAGCCTTGTACTCTTTGAATTTATCAAAGCACTCAGACTTGCGGCGTATCAAATATATATATCCGTATCTAGAATAATTATCAATGAAAGTGACGAAATATTCATAACCCCCTCTTGCTTGGATAGACATAGGACCACATAAATTAGAATGAACCAATTCCAACAGATCCTTGGCTCTATAACCCTTTGCCTTAAAAGGCCTTTTGGCCATTTTTCCTTTCAAGCAGGATTCACAAGTTGGATAATTTTCCACTACTAATGAACTCAGAGGTCCATCAGCTATCAACCTTTGAATCCTACTTAAGTTAATTTGACCAAGTCTTAGATGCCAAAGATATGTTTGATTCATTTTAGAAGATTCTTTTCTCTTATTGGTAGATGTATCATTCGTTTCAATTTGTTGCATCGTGGGAGACATTTTAGAAGGTTCTTTTCTCTTATTTGTAGATGTATCATTCGTTTATATTTGTTGCATCGTGGGAGAAATTGGATTAAGAGAATACAAATTATCTATCAATGCACCATCACAGATAATAGTTCTATCTTTCCTTATAACAACCTTGTCATTAAAAGAAATAGAATATCCATCCATAAACAATTTACAAACCGAAATTAAATTCTTTCTAAAATGAGGTACATAAAGACAATTCCTCAAAACAAGAGTTTTATTCTTATTGAAAAATAAATAAACGTCTTCCACTGCGACAGCTTCTACTCTTGTAGCATTCCCCATGAGTATGGTAATCTCCCCATCACTAAGCTGTCGGGTTTGGTGGAACCCCTGCAAAGAATTGCAGACATGGTCAGTGGCTCCCGTATCTACACACCAAGTGTCAGCAGATACAGATGCTAAATACGATTCAACAACCAGTATTTAAGACTTACCATTCATGTTCCCCTTCAGAAGAGGGCAGTCAATCTTGTAGTATCCCGACTGCTTGCATTTGAAGCACTTGCCTTTAGGCTTCTTGACCGCACCAGTCTTTTCTTTCACTTGGTTCACCGGTGCTGAATTTTAATTACTTCTTCTTATTCCTACCGCATTTTGGCCTAGGATGAGCAGCATTTTCAGCAACATGAACCTGAGGAGGTCTACAAAATAGTTCTTTCGCCGCCACAAGTTCTGTCAGATGTTCCGCCAACGTGACAAATGTTTGTTCATACCATAGTTCAGGCGAAACTGCTCAAAACTCCTAGGCAAGCTTTGGAGTATGATATCGACTTGGGTTTCCCCATTGATTTCAGCTCCAAGAACTTCCAACTCATTGAGTTGGCCCATCATCCTAAGGACATGCTCCCTTACGGAAGTGCCCTCAGCCATTTTGGTGTTCATTAGAACAGACATGCCCTTCGACCTAGCAGGACGACTCTGATGCCCGAACAGTTCCCTAAGATTATGCATCATATCATATGTTGTGGTCATAGCTTGATGCTGAGTCTGAAGCACATTTGACATAGAAGCCAAAATGTAGCACTTAGCCATCCTATCAGCTTTGACCCACCTATTATAAGCAACTCTTTGCTCTTCGGTAGAGTCATCAGTAGGTGCCGGAGGACATTCCTCGGTGAGAACAAAGATATAATCTTCAGCAGTTAAAACAATATCCATGTTCCATTTCTAGTCAACATAATTAGTGCCAGTAAGTTTATGCTCTTTAAGTATAACAGAAAGTGAGTTGAGTGCCATTTGAAAATCCTGAGAATCATAAATAAATAAACAGATCAAACACTTCGAATTTATCAATTTATATTGAATCCCTCAAAATAATATAAAATAAAATTCACCAACATCTCAAGCACCGTAGATTTGTACGCCACGTTAGTGTGGACGTATACAAAGTCGAACATTTACAAGAGAAGGTTTTACCCATTAATTTCATTTGTCAACCTAACTTTATGATAAAATAATTAATAGTCGATTTCTTTTTAGCCATGCAAATAACAGCAGTGACTTCGTTGGGGAGGATACTGATTATTTACACCTAAGTATGTACCATTATTTGATCCCAAGTCCATTGCGCAAACTTATGTGGCTTACGGTTAGAGAAGTACACACACGCTTGAATAACTTCCTACGATCATCATAAAGAAGTTTGTACTAGTGATCCATGAATAAACTCATCCGTTGTGGAGGAAGGCCTATTGCCAACACACAGGTTTATTCACATCACTTACAAACCAAAAATAGAGGCCATGAGAATTTATTTACCAATCACCTCTCCCACTTAGTTATTTAACACCGAGGGTTTTTAACATTCATATAATAATACAAAAATAAAATATACATGTTAGCATGCTTCTATTTTAAGTAATTAAAAAAATTAAATCACATAGAACATGCCACATATATAACAATTAATTGTCAAATTAAAATAATTAAATCAATTATATATTTAAATTAAGAGCATAAATTGAGCAGCAAATGAGTCCAGCAAGCCCAACAGCAGGAATTCCACAATAATTAAAAATTGAGCCCACCAAGCCCACTTACACAAAAAATAGGCCATTAATAAAATGATCAGGCCCATTATCGTGCCAGCCCCCTTTTGTGCCCATCAGGCAGCCCAAAACAAATTTAAGAAATTGAGCCCACCATGCCCTTATTTGCTGTGACTCGTTCCACCAATACGCAGCGCCGCCACCAATTGCTCGGAAGCCGCCGACGCTGCCTAGGCCACGATAAAGCTGGATGATCGCCATCGCCTTGCTGGCCGTCAGCAGGAACGCCGCCGACTGATAGAGCTGCAGACACCGCAGGTAGCCCACCGGTCATCGTGCCCCACGCCTCCTTCCATACCCCATCTAAAGAAGCAGCAGACTCGATCGAAAACTGCCTTAGACTCGCCCTGGTCCATGAAGGACCCACTCGGAATGATGGAGGACTCGACCGATCGCCGCCTTGATGCTCCCGTAACCTCCTGAAGACACGTCTGATCGCGACCAGATCGCCAGTCCGCAGAGTCTACCGCTGCCGTGATGCGATGCCATCAGCGCCACTGTACAACCTAGCGACAACGATGCAGCCGCTCGCGCCCACGCCGTGCGTCGCCAAGTCCACGATCAACCACCAGACTCCACCATCGCACCAGCAAGCAGCAGTTACAGACCCGCCCAGATCCTGTCGTAGTTGCTTGAAGACCACCGCGACCCTGCTCCAGTCACCATTTTCACGCTGCACCCTTCGACAATCACCAGTCGTTGCCAAGGCTGCCCATTGCTGGCCATGGAGTTGACTCGCCTGGAACCCACCATTGACTCTCAACAAGATATCACCAGACGCCACTGTTGACACTTCCGATCAGTCGCTGTTAGTCTGTGATCATCGTTGCTGCCACCAATCGCACTCACCTAATGCCTCCGTCAACTTACCAGCCCAGCACACCAAGCCTCCAGCCTCATCGCGGTCACACGACAACAATTAAGCCTTCCAGCATGTTGGTTGCCTCTCATAGTCTAGAAGTGTGTGTGTGTCGCTCGGTGTTTAATAAAACAGCAGTGAAAACTTTCTTTAGGCACAATTAGGGCTTTCACGTGTAATACTAATTTCAAACCCTAATTATCATGCTATCATACATGCGATAATTAAATCACGAGAAGCACAAAAACATGCGATTACATCCAGATCACATAACATAATCATATAATCACATAAACCCCAACCTTACGGTTCACGTTTCACCACGAAACCAATGCTCTGATAACAATTGTTGGCTATTGGATCGTTTGGCTCAGCGTGATCCGTTAGGAATTCAAGTAACAATAACAGCGGAAGCAAAGATTAAAGTTTACCTTTTTTCAGGATTGATGTAGAGGTTGAATAATTGCAGAGAACTACCCCTTGATCTTCTGTTGTATGACCTAAGTCCAATCCTGATGTCGTGTGGGCAACAATCTACAGGATTTCTCAATCTGCTTCTCTCCTTTCTCTACGTCAAAAGAGGTGCAGACTTAGGGTTCCAGGAAGCTGAGATGACTTATATATTGGGCTACAGCAGGGACCAAGAGGAGAAATTGGGTTGGGCATTCATTGGGCTTAAGTATCCAAGCTTAGCCCAAAGCTTATACTAAAGTCCAATAATAATAAGTTATTGACAACTCTATTAATTAATATCTCATCTCAGAGTAGTACCACTCAACTTTATTATCATGCCGGAATTAATCCACTTGCAAGATTTATATGATAAACCTTATGAGCTCCTCAAGGGGACATCATCAACTTATGTCGGACACGGATTTCTTCTACAATCAACAGCACACCATAGAGATAGCAGTACTTCCCAACTCACTGAGTTTGTTTATTTAATAGATGTAAATCTCACCCATTGATGAATCAAAGAAATATATACTGTCTTACGTGTCGAGGTTATTGTACATGAATTAAGAGCACGAACATCTATAATAACTGAGATCAAGTTATCCTAATGTGATTTTATAGTGAAGATAAACTAATACCAAATCACACTACAACCATCCCGATAGATAGTTCCCGTCTATCTCGGTTGTGTGAATCTATTTATACTTTATAAGGAAATCGATAATATGATCTTCCGCGTGTTTTCGCACAACATATTATCTACAATATAAAGTAAATGGACTTTTGCACAAACATATAAATAAACAATTTATAATATACAAAATGTTTGATCAAATGATTCTCATTTCAAATAAAATTAATAAAACATTGTTCAATACAAAAGCTAGACTTTTAGTATACAATCTAACATGATGAAGAAAATATGAATCAAGATGAAGGAAATGAGCATCATGATAACTGAAATGAGCATCATGTTGAAGAAAATTAGCATCATGATCAAAAAAATATGCATTATGACAAAGAAAATTTGCAGCATGATGAAAAAAATATGCATCATGATGAAGAAAATGAGCGTCATGATGAAAAAAATGAGAATCACGATGAAGAATATTTGCATCATGATAAAGGAAATGAGCATAATGATGAAGAAAATATGCATCATGATGAAGATATAGGCGTTTAGGATCTTTAGGTTAGCGTGAACCGTTAGGGTTTCATGCGATTCTACAGCAGCAGAAGAATAAACATAGAATTGAATTCCTTTCACCAAGGTATGTTGATGAAGATGGATTCTCGCCGGCAGCGTGCGCGATGTCACAAGAATGGCAATAACTTCCTCATCTGAACTCTGATGGGAGAGATCTATGCTCTCAGATGATCCTCTCTTCGACGGCTTTCCATCAATATATTAAATATTGAATTCAGAGTACTGTACAATTTTATATGAATTTTACAAGGTCGGGGACAGCAGCAGTAAACAACCTTCCGGTCTTCTGCTGTATTCCCAAGTCCAATCTCGACGTCGTGTGGGCGACGATCCTCGAGATCTTCTCAATCTGCTGTTCCCTCACCCCGTCATAGTGTTAGGCGTGTTATTGGAGTTTATGGACAGCTGAGATGACTTATATATGGGCTACAGTAGGGACTAGGAGGAGAAATTGGGTTGGGCCTCCATTGGGCTTAAGTATCCAAGCTTAGCCCAAAGCTTATACTTAAGTCCAATAATAATAATATATTCTACTAAAATATTATTACTGTACTACCTTTCCAATCCCAAAATTACATTTTGGGCTCCTTCTTATTATGAGTCTGTTAGTCTCCCCATGTTTAAGATATACATTGTCCATTAATTAATTAAGTTACTGATAACTTCATTAATTAATATCTCATCCAAGAGTAGTACCACTCAACCTCATTATCATGTCGGAATAAATCCACCTGCAGGGTTTACATGATAATCCTTATGAGCTCATCAAGGGGACATCATCAACCAATGACGGACACAGATTCCTTCTATAATCAACAGCACACCATAGTGACAACACTATTTCTCAACTCACCGAGTTTGTTGATTTAATTACATGTAAATCTCACCCATTGATGAATCAAAGAAATACATACTGTCCTACGTGTCAAGGTTATTGTATGGGGATTTAGAGATCAAGTTCTCTTATAAGTCAGTATAAGTCGAACGATCTCAAGCGGTCCTGTTCAATACACACAACTGCACTAATGTGATTCTATAGCCAAGATAAGCTTATACCAAACCACACTACAACCATCCCCATAGAGAGTCCCCGTCTATCTCGGTTGTGAGCATCTGTTTATACTTTATAAGGAAACCGATAATATGATCTTCTGCATGTTGTCGCACTACATATTATCTACAGTATAAAGTAAGTGGACTATTGCATCTAACATATAAATAAATTATAAGACACAATCATTTGATAATGTGATTCTCATTTCAAATAAATTGGTATAACTTTGTTCATACGAAAAGCTAGACTTTTAGTATACTATCTAACAATCTCCCACTTATACTAAAAGACTATGATGTCATGTCATCCGCCATACATCTGATTTCTACTCCCACTACACGACCATTAAAAGCTCTCACCTTAAGGTGTATGTAAATGGATTTACTAAGTTATCATCCGATGCAATCTAGGCAACAACAACCTTTCCCTTATCATACGATTTCTGGTAACAGGTGGTAATTACGATCCATGTGTTTAATTGCCTTATGGACTCGTGATTCCTTCAAGTTTGCAACAACACCATTATTCACAATAAATTGTGATAACGTTGGGCAAACTTAGAAACACTTCCAAGTCTATCATGTAGCCTCTAGAGTCATATAGATACTTTGGTTTCCTCATAGGCTCCATTATTATCATCTTCTCATGATGGAGTTCGGAGTCTGAAATATATTTCTATATAACACTCCTCAATATTATGACTCAACTTCCTAAAATTAAGCACATAACCTTTGAGGTGAATTTACTGCCGTCTCTATCTGATTTGAAAAATCCGAATCTACGTAACTCATAAGAAACACCGAATCTGTCAAGTAAGCCCACATATAATTTCTAATCCTTTTCAGGTACATAAATATATGTCTTACCACAGTTCAACATTCTTATTTCGAGTTACTTTAATACCCACTATGCCATTGGCAATACAGTTATCCATTCTCGCGCATATCATTCCTTAGATTAAGCTTCCTTATTCGCCGAAGCATAAGGAACCGCTTTCATCACCTTTGTCTCCTTTTGTGTCTCAAGACACATTCACTTAGATAAATTCACATGCTAAACGAGTAAGGATCGTATCATTTTGCGAAACTTGAGATAAGCATAATATCCTTTCTTGTGATCCGTATTACCGTAATCAAAAGGATATATTTTGCTTTTCTTAAGTCCTTCATATCATACTGCTTTATCAACCATACTCATACGTCCAACAATACTCTTTCATTATCTCCAATGAGCAATATATCATCTACGAAAAGTACAAGATATACCACCATATTTCCATCACTCTTTACAATACACAAGACATATCCGCGCTTTGAATGAATCCAAATGACTGGATTTCCTCATCAAAACGGATGTTTTATGATCTTGAAGCTTGCAGTAGTCCATCGATGGACACTTTTAAGCTTACTATCACAATGCTCTTAGCCCTTTGCAATGAATCACTCTGATTACTTCACATAGATGTTTTCCTAAAGACTTCCAATCAGGAAAGTTGTCTTGACATCTATTTGCTATCCCTCATATTTCATATGAGCAGCAATAGATAAAAGAGCCCAGATTTACTTAGGCATAGCTACCAGCGAATTAGGTTTTCTCATAATCGAAACCTTTCTTTCTGAGTATACCTTTTCGCAACAAGCTTTGCTTCCAAGGTTTTCACCTTACCGTATGATCCTCTTTTATTTTGCATGACTACTTCCAATGGCCTTTACACCATTTAGTAGTCCTACGAGCTCCCTTACTTGATTTAGAATCCATTGATTCTTTTCAGAATTCATTGCATCTTGCTAAGATATCACATTTTTATCTTGTAGTGCTTTGTCCTATCTGTGGGTCCATACTATGTTTACTAGGGACCAAGTCTCACGACTCTCCCAAAACATATATCTTACAGGTTGTCGAACAACCCTCCCACTATGATAAGGCACTACACGCGATTGTGTATCAGACGTGACACGCGTTGCAGTTTACTTTGTGGTATATCCCCTTGTACATTTGGTACTATTACTTTGTGTTTTTCTCTCACTTCCTTTAGAACAATTTATACGTGGGTTTATGATTTAATACATAGTCCTTTTCCAAAAATCTAGTGTTTATATTAACAATCACCCTTCGATCTTTTGGACTAAATAAATCACCACCCTTTATTTTTCCAGGATATACCACAAACAGACAAATATTCATATGAATTACTGTTTCTAGGGAATATCCATAAAATGAATTTAATAATTTCAAATAACTCATCATCTATTTAACCATATCCATAAGAGTCTTTCTCTTATTAGGATTAGAAGACGCATTATTAATTACTACTTGTTGCATCCGTGGGATAAACATGATTTAAGAGTGTACAAATTGTCACCAAACGTACAACAACAGATTATAGCTCCATTCTTTATTATAATGGTCATGTCATTTAACTGAAATGGAGTATCCATCCGTAAATGCATAGAAACTGAAATTAAATTCTTTCTATGAAAAACGTACGTAAAGATAATTTCTCATAATCAATCGTTTATTCATATCATGAGATAAATAAACAACTCCCACTGCAACAATCACTACTCTCGTAGTATTATCCATGTCCATAAAATCTCATCATCACTTAGTTACACACTTTAAGTAATTCCGGTATCTACACACAATGTGTCAGTAGATGCCATTACTAATCAGGCTTCAATGTCTGGTGCATGAGATATAAAACTTGTTCACATGATGAAAATGACTTTCCTTTGTCACATGTTTTGTCAGAAATTCCCCACCATATACAATCTCTCGTATTTCAGGTAGAACTTGCTCAAAACACCTAGGCAAACTGAGAATTAAATTGACCTAGGTTTTCCTTCAATTTCTATTCCAAGTATTTACAATTCATTCATCAAGTTAACCATGACATCTTGTCTTTCTTACTTTCTCAAGTATCCGAAGAGTTCCATGAGACCATCATATTTCTATGAACCTCTCACCTCTTCACTAGAGATTTTAATAGGCATTATAGAACATCCTTAGTGAGAACACATTTTTATTTTCTTAAGCAGTAAAATTCGAAACCAAGATTCTTTTCTAATCATCTAATTTTGGACCAGTAAATATAATTTCTTTCAGTAAACAATAAGCGAGATAAAACCATTTGAAATTCAGAGAATCACTAATAAATACACCAATCAAATATTCGAATTTTATCTATTTATATTGATTCCCTCAAAACAATATAAAATTAAAATTCACCGACATCTCAAGCACCGTGAGTCTGCAAGCCACGATAGTGTGGACCTTTACAAACCCGAACATTTACAAGAGAATGTTTTACTCATTAATTTCATTTGTCAACCTAACCTCATGACAAAATAATTAATAATCGGTTCCTCTTTAGCCATGCAAATAATAGCAGTGACTCCGATGGGGAGGATACATATTATTTGCACCTAAGTGTACACTATTATTTGACCCCAAGTCCGCGGCCCAAGCTTATGTGCCTTACAGATGGAGAAGTACACGGCGCTCGGATAACTTCCTACAGTCATCAATTATAAGTTTGTACAGTGATCCGCAAATGAACTCATCCGATGGGGAGGAAGGTCTATGCCAACACGCAAGTTCATGTACATCACATTACAAACAATAATTATTCAATGAAGTCTGTACCAGTGATCCGTGATTAAACTCATCCGATGGGGAGGAAGGTCTATGCCAACACGCAAGTTTATTCACATCACTTACAAACCAATAATGGAGGCCGCGGGAATTAATTACCAATATCCTCTCCCACTTAGTTATTTAATACCGATGGTTTTTACATGTATATAATATTCAGAATAAAATACACAACTAAACATGCTATTATTACGGCAAATACGGCAGTAAATCAAATAGCACATGCAATCCAAATATATAATAATTGACAAATAAAACAATTATAACAATTATATATAAGGAAATAAAATAAAAGCAAGAATAAATTGACTCAGTCAACACTCCATCAATTAAGGAAGAGACTTGCCCAACAAGTTTGATAAACCTTGTAGAACCGGATGTGCACCGGCAGAGCTGCAGCCATCACACATCCGTCGGAGAACTGCAATTGCTGCCGGAACAAAATCTCTCCGGCCACCCCGGCCGGAAGCTCGTCGCCAAGCTGCCGCTCTGCTGCCACATGCCAAAACTTTCACCACACCAGCACTACACTCATCTCGCCGTCGACCTTACCCAGCCGCGTCTTCCCTGCTGCCGATCATGCAGGCCACTGCTGCCAGGACATGTCGCCCTTTTCGGCAGGTCGCCACCCACTTTGATCAGCCATGCCGGTAAATAGACTTCCGTTGGAAGACGCGCTGCCAAGACACCGACGATGACATGCTGGATACTTTCACGCCGTCCGCTGCCAGCATCTTTGACGACAGCCGTGCCGGAAGGTCAAGTCGATGTTGCCTCCGAGCCCGTCAAGTTTCTGCCACCAGCATCACGCATATCCCGCAGCCGGCTTTACCCAGCCTTATCATCTCAGCTGCTCAACAAGTAGGTCACGATTGCCAGGAAGTGCCCCAGCCATCACGATCGGAGCCGTGAATTTGCCCACACTTTAGCCATGCGATGCATATTGGATCTGCAAACCTGACCGGAATCCATCCACACCCACTCGAAAGAATGTGTGACTCGCCCCCATCACCGCCGTGCAATTCCATCTCGCCCATGAATCTCAGTAGGACTCGCTCGGAAGACCCTGCAAGCTCGACCGGGATGTACTTGGGACTCGCCCAGAACAAGCCATAGTCGCTCCTGCCAACCCTCACGAAGTTCGTGCTGCCTCCCGGACCAGCGGCGCTCGCCCATCTGTGACAGATCGCCAACCATCCAGCGCTGCCTTGTAGTGGTCAATGTCCAACAGCAAACCAAAATCGCCCCTGCCTCCAGTGCTCACCATCAATTCTTTGGGTCTTCCATCGGCGACATTCACCAGGCATCCTCGAGAGTGGTTTGTGAACTAAACCCTAGCTGCTGTTCATCCTCAGCCAGCCCCATCACTCAGCGAACGCCTCAAGCCGTGCTGTAGTTCCTGGCCTTTCACCAATAGCCGCCGATGACGCATCGACGTGTATACCAGCAATATTCACTCATCATTGCCATTAAAGACCGTCGTGAATGACAATTAAGGTTTCCACGTTCACCAGTGTGAAGAAATACCAGGCATGAAGAATGGGTTTTAACAATGATTCATAAACATATACAGATTATTTATGTGGGGTTTCTCATAGGGTATCCATTGATAACTCATTAAATCAAAAACCCTAATTATTCATGTGATTCTATTCAAAATAAAAACACATAATTCACATAAACCCTAGCCTAATGTGTCACGTTTAGCCTTAGAACCTACGCTCTAATACCAATTGTTGGCGTTTAGGATCTTTAGGTTAGCGTGAACCATTAGAATTCCATGCGATTCTACAGCAGTGGAAGCATAAACACAGAATCGAATACCTTTCACCAGGGTATGTTGATGAAGATGGATTCTCGCTAGCAGCCTGCGCGACGTCACGAGAATGGCAATAACATCCTCATCTGAACTCTGATGGGAGAGATCTATGCGTTCTGACGATCCTCTCTTCGGCGGCTTTCCATCAGTATATTAAATATCGAATTCAAAGCACTCTACGATTTTATATGAATTTTACAAGGTGGCAAACAGCAGCAGCAAACAATTTTCCGGTCTTCTGCTGTATTCCCAAGTCCAATCTCGATATCGTGTGGGCGACGATCCTCGAGATCTTCTCAATCTGCTATTCCCTCACTCCCTCACAGTGTTAGGCGTGTTATTGGGGTTTATGGACAGCTGAGATGACTTATATATGGGCTACAACAGGGACCAGGAGGAGAAATTGGGTTGGACCTCCATTGGGCTTAAGTATCCAAGCTTAGCCCAAAGCTTATACTTAAGTCCAATAATATAATATAGCCCACTAAAATATTATTATTGCACTACCTTTCCAATCCCAAAATTATGGTTTGGGCTCCTTCTTATTATGAGTCCGTTAGTCTCCCAATGTTTAAGATATACAATGTCCTTTAATTAATTAAGTTACTGACAACTTCATTAATTAATATGTCATCCAAGAGTAGTACTACACAACCTCATTTTCATGCCAGAATAAATACACCTCCAGGGTTTACATGATAATCCTTATGAGCTCCTCAAGGGGACATCATCAACCAATGACGGACACAGATTCCTTCTACAATAAACAGCACACCATAGAGACAGCACTATTTCCCAACTCACCGAGTTTGTTGATTTAATTACATGTAAATCTCACCCATTGATGAATCAAAGAAATACATACTGCCCTACGTGTCGAGGTTATTGTATAGGGATTAAGAGCACGAACATCCATAATAACTGAGATCAAGTTCTCCTATAAATCAGTATAAGTCGAACGATCTCAAGCGGTCCTACTCAATACACACAAGTGCACTAATGTTATTCTATAGCCAAGATAAGCTAATACCAAACCACACTAAAACCATCCCGATAGAGAGTCCTCGTCTATCTTGGTTGTGAGCATCTGCTTATACTTTATAAGGAAACCGATAATATGAACTTCTGCGTGTTGTCGCACAACATATTATCTACAGTATAAAGTAAGTGGACTATTGCATAGAACATATAAATAAATTAAAAGACGCAATCATTTGATCATGTGATTCTCATTTCAAATAAATTGTTATAACATTGTTCATACAAAAAGCTAGACTTTTAGTATACTATCTAACAGAAGAAAATATGCATCATGATGAAGAAAATGAGCATCATGGTGAAGAAAATATGTATCATGATGAAGGAAATGGGCATCATGATGAAGGAAATGATCTTCCTGATGTTGGAAATGAGCATCAAGATCAAAGAAAAGAGCATCACGATAAAGGAAATTAGCATCACGATGAATGAAATGTGCATCATGATTAAAGAGAATGAGCATCATGACGTAGGAAATAAGCATCATGATGACAAAAATATGCATCATGATGAAGAAAATGAGCATATCATGATGAAGAAAATGAGCATCATGATGAAGAAAATGAGAATTATGACGTAGGAAATAAGCATCATGATAAAGAATATAAGCATCATGATAAAGGAAAAGAGCATCATGATGAAGAAAATATGCATCATGACGAAGAAATTAGCATCCTGATGAAAGAAAAAAGCAGCATGATTAAGGAAATGAGCATCATGATGATGAAAATGAGCATCATGATGAAGAAAATATACATCATGGTGAAGAAAATATACTTCATTATGAATAAAATATGCATCATGACGAAGAAAATATGTATCATGATGAAGATCATGATGATGAAAATATATATCATGATGAAGAAAATGAGCATCATGATGAAGAAAATATGCATCATGATGAAGAAAATGAGCATAACGATGAAGGAATGAGCATCATGATGAAGAAAATGAGCATCATGATGAAGAAAATATGCATCATGATGAAGAAAATGAGCATAACGATGAAGGAAACGAGCATCATGATGAAGAAAATGAGCATCATGATGAAGAAAATATGCATCATGATGAAGAAAATATGCATCATCATGAAACAAATGAGCATTATGATAAAGAAAATATGCATCACGATGAAGAAAATGAGTATCATGCCGAAGAAATTGAGCATCATGATGAAGAAAATATACATCATAACGAAGAAAATGAGCATCATGATGGAGGTAATGAGCATCATGATTAAGAAAATGTGCACCATGATGAAAAAAATATGCATTATGATGAGAGCATCATGATGAATAAAATATGCATCATGATGAAGAAAATGAGCATCATGATAAAGAAAATATGCATCATGATGAAGAAAATATGCATCTTGATGAAGAATGAGTATCTCGATTTAGAACATATACATAATGATGTAGAAAATGAGCGTAACGATGAAGAGATTAAGCATCATGTTAAAGAAAATATGCATCATGATGAAGAAAATGAGCATCGTGATGAAGTAAATGAGCATCATGATAAAGAGAAATAGCATCATGATGAAGAAATTGGGCATCATGATGAAGAAAATGAGCATAATGATGAAGGAAATAAGCATCATGATGAAGAAAATATGCATCATGATGAAGAAAATGAACATCATGATGATGGAAATGAGCTTCCTGATGTTGGAAATGAGCATCATGATCAAAGAAAAGAGCATCATGATGAAGGAAATAAGCATCATGATTTAAGGAAATGAGCATCATGACGTAGGAAATAACCATCATGATGAAGAAAACATGAATCATGTTGAAAAAAATGAGCATCATGATATAGAAAATGAACATCATGATGAAGAAAATGATCATCATGATGATGAAAATGAGCATCATGATGAAGAAAATATGTTTCATGATAAAGAAAATGAGTATGTTGATGAAGAAAATATGAATCATGATCAAGAAAATATGCATCATGATCAAGAAAATATGCATCATGATGAAGCTCATGATGAAGAAAATATATATCATGATGAAGAAAGTGAGTATCATGATGAATAAAATATGCATAATGATGTAGAAAATTAGCTTAACGATGAAGGAAATGAGCATCATGATAAAGAAAATATGCAACATGATGAAGAAAATATGCATCATCATAAAGAAAATGAGAATGATGATGAAGAAAATATGCATCATAACGAAGAAAATGATTATCATGATGGAGGAAATGAGCATCATGATGGAGGTAATGAGCATCATGATTAAGAAAATGTGCACCATGATGAAAAAAATACGCATTATGATGAGAGCATCATGATGAATAAAATATGCATCATGATGAAGAAAATGAGCATCATGATAAAGAAAATATGCATCATGATGAAGAAAATATGCATCTTGATGAAGAATGAGTATCTCGATTTAGAACATATACATAATGATGTAGAAAATGAGCGTAACGATGAAGAGATTAAGCATCATGTTAAAGAAAATATGCATCATGATGAAGAAAATGAGCATCGTGATGAAGTAAATGAGCATCATGATAAAGAGAAATAGCATCATGATGAAAAAGTATGCATCATGATGAAGAAATTGGGCATCATGATGAAGAAAATGAGCATAATGATGAAGGAAATAAGCATCATGATGAAGAAAATATGCATAATGATGAAGAAAATGAACATCATGATGATGGAAATGAGCTTCCTGATTCTGGAAATGAGCATCATGATCAAAGAAAAGAGCATCATGATGAAGGAAATAAGCATCATGATTTAAGAAAATGAGCATCATGACGTAGGAAATCACCATCATGATGAAGAAAACATGAATCATGTTGAAAAAAATGAGCATCATGATGTAGAAAATGAACATCATGATGAAGAAAATGATCATCATGATGATGAAAATGAGCATCATGATGAAGAAAATATGTTTCATGATAAAGAAAATGAGTATGTTGATGAAGAAAATATGAATCATGATCAAGAAAATATGCATCATGATCAAGAAAATATGCATCATGATGAAGCTCATGATGAAGAAAATATATATCATGATGAAGAAAGTGAGTATCATGATGAATAAAATATGCATAATGATGTAGAAAATTAGCTTAACGATGAAGGAAATGAGCATCATGATGAAGAAAATATGCAACATGATGAAGAAAATATGCATCATCATAAGAAAATGAGAATGATGATGAAGAAAATATGCATCATAACGAAGAAAATGATTATCATGATGGAGGAAATGAGCATCATGATGAAGGAAATGAGCGTCGTGATGAAGAAAATATGCATCATGATGAAAAAAATATGCATTATGATTAGAGCATCATGATGAAGAAAATGAGCATCACGCTGAAGAAATTGAGCATCATGATGAATAAAATATGAATCATAACGAAGAAAATAAGCATCACGATGAAGGAAATGAGCATTATGTTGAAGGAAATGAGCATCATAATGAAAAAAATATGCATCATGATGAGATCATCATTATGAAGAAAATATGCAAAATGATGAAGAAAATGAACATCATGATAAAGAAAATATGCATCAAGATGAAGAATGAACATCTCGATGAAGAAAATATACATCATGATGAAGAAAATGAGCATTATGATGAAGAGATTGAGCACCACGATGAAGAAAATATGCATCATGATGAAGGTAATGAGCATCGTGATGAAGGAAATATGTGTCATGATGAAGAGAATTAGCCTCATGATGTAGAAAATATGCATCATGATGAAGAAATTGAGCATCATAATGAAGAAAATGAGCATAATGATGAAAGAAATCAACTTCCTGATGTTGGAAATGAGCATCATGATCAAAGAAAAGAGCATCATGACGAAGGAAATAAGCATCATGATTTAAGAAAATGAGCATCATGACGTAGGAAATAACCATCATGATGAAGAAAACATGAATCATGTTGAAAAAAATGAGCATCATGATGTAGAAAATGAACATCATGATGAAGAAAATGATCATCATGATGATGAAAATGAGCATCATGATGAAGAAAATATGTTTCATGATAAAGAAAATGAGTATGTTGATGAAGAAAATATGAATCATGATCAAGAAAATATGCATCATGATCAAGAAAATATGCATCATGATGAAGCTCATGATGAAGAAAATATATATCATGATGAAGAAAGTGAGTATCATGATGAATAAAATATGCATAATGATGTAGAAAATTAGCTTAACGATGAAGGAAATGAGCATCATGATGAAGAAAATATGCAACATGATGAAGAAAATATGCATCATCATAAGAAAATGAGAATGATGATGAAGAAAATATGCATCATAACGAAGAAAATGATTATCATGATGGAGGAAATGAGCATCATGATGAAGGAAATGAGCATCGTGATGAAGAAAATATGCATCATGATGAAAAAAATATGCATTATGATTAGAGCATCATGATGAAGAAAATGAGCATCACGCTGAAGAAATTGAGCATCATGATGAATAAAATATGAATCATAACGAAGAAAATAAGCATCACGATGAAGGAAATGAGCATTATGTTGAAGGAAATGAGCATCATAATGAAAAAAATATGCATCATGATGAGATCATCATTATGAAGAAAATATGCAAAATGATGAAGAAAATGAACATCATGATAAAGAAAATATGCATCAAGATGAAGAATGAACATCTCGATGAAGAAAATATACATCATGATGAAGAAAATGAGCATTATGATGAAGAGATTGAGCACCACGATGAAGAAAATATGCATCATGATGAAGGTAATGAGCATCGTGATGAAGGAAATATGTGTCATGATGAAGAGAATTAGCCTCATGATGTAGAAAATATGCATCATGATGAAGAAATTGAGCATCATAATGAAGAAAATGAGCATAATGATGAAAGAAATCAACTTCCTGATGTTGGAAATGAGCATCATGATCAAAGAAAAGAGCATCATGACGAAGGAAATAAGCATCATGATTTAAGAAAATGAGCATCATGACGTAGGAAATAACCATCATGATGAAGAAAACATGAATCATGTTGAAAAAAATGAGCATCATGATGTAGAAAATGAACATCATGATGAAGAAAATGATCATCATGATGATGAAAATGAGCATCATGATGAAGAAAATATGTTTCATGATAAAGAAAATGAGTATGTTGATGAAGAAAATATGAATCATGATCAAGAAAATATGCATCATGATCAAGAAAATATGCATCATGATGAAGCTCATGATGAAGAAAATATATATCATGATGAAGAAAGTGAGTATCATGATGAATAAAATATGCATAATGATGTAGAAAATTAGCTTAACGATGAAGGAAATGAGCATCATGATGAAGAAAATATGCAACATGATGAAGAAAATATGCATCATCATAAGAAAATGAGAATGATGATGAAGAAAATATGCATCATAACGAAGAAAATGATTATCATGATGGAGGAAATGAGCATCATGATGAAGGAAATGAGCATCGTGATGAAGAAAATATGCATCATGATGAAAAAAATATGCATTATGATTAGAGCATCATGATGAAGAAAATGAGCATCACGCTGAAGAAATTGAGCATCATGATGAATAAAATATGAATCATAACGAAGAAAATAAGCATCACGATGAAGGAAATGAGCATTATGTTGAAGGAAATGAGCATCATAATGAAAAAAATATGCATCATGATGAGATCATCATTATGAAGAAAATATGCAAAATGATGAAGAAAATGAACATCATGATAAAGAAAATATGCATCAAGATGAAGAATGAACATCTCGATGAAGAAAATATACATCATGATGAAGAAAATGAGCATTATGATGAAGAGATTGAGCACCACGATGAAGAAAATATGCATCATGATGAAGGTAATGAGCATCGTGATGAAGGAAATATGTGTCATGATGAAGAGAATTAGCCTCATGATGTAGAAAATATGCATCATGATGAAGAAATTGAGCATCATAATGAAGAAAATGAGCATAATGATGAAAGAAATCAACTTCCTGATGTTGGAAATGAGCATCATGATCAAAGAAAAGAGCATCATGACGAAGGAAATAAGCATCATGATTTAAGAAAATGAGCATCATGACGTAGGAAATAAGCATCATGATGAAGAAAATATGAATCATGATTAAAAAAATGAGCATCATGATGTAGAAAATGAGCATCATGATGAAGAAATGAGCATTATGACGCAGGAAATAAGCATCATGATGAAGAAAATATGCATCATGATGATAAAATATTCATCTTGATGAAGAAAATGAGCATGATGAAGAGAATGAGCATCATGATGAAGAAAATATGCATCATGATGAAAGAAATGAGCTTCAAGATGATGGAAATGAGCATCATGTTGAAGAAAATTAGCGTCATGATGAAGAAAATATACATTATGATGAAGAAAATATGCATCATGATGAAAAAATATGCGTCATGATGACGAAAATATGCATCATGATGAAAGGAAATGAGCATCATGAAGAGAATGAGCATCATTATGAAGAAAATATGCATCATGATGCAGGAAATGAGCATCAAGATGATGGAAATGAGCATCATGTTGAAGAAAATTAGCATCATGATGAGGAAAATGAGCATCATGAAGAAAAAATGAGAATCACGATGAGGAATATATGCATCATGATAAACGAAATGAGCATAATGTTGAAGGAAATATGCATCGTGATGAAGAAAATATGCAACATGATGAAGAAAATGAGCATCATGATGAAGAAAATATGCATCATGATAAAGTGAATGAGCATCATGAAAAAGGAAATGATCTTCCTGATATTGGAAATGAGCATCATGATCAATGAAAAGAGCATCATGATAAAGGAAATAAGCTTCACGATGAAGGAAATATGCATCATGATTAAAGAAAATGAGCATCACGACGAAGAAAATAAGCATCAAGATGAAAAAAATATGCATCATGTTGAAGAAAATGAGCATTATGATGTATAAAATGAGTATCATGTTGAAGAAAATGAGCTTATCATGATGAAGAAAATGAGCATCATTATGAAGGAATAGAGCATCATGAAGAAAATATGCATCATGATAATGAAAATATGCATCATGATGAAGAAATTAGCATCATGATGAAAGAAAAGAATATCAGGATGAAGAAAATGAGCATCATGATGATGAAAATGAGCATCATGAAGAAGAAAATATGCATCATGATGAAGAAAATATGCTTCATGATGAAGAAAATGAGCATGATGATGAAGAAAATATGCATCATGATGAAGAAAATATGCATCATGATCAAAAAAATAAGCATCATGATGAAGCTCATAATGAAAAAAATATATATCATGATGAAGAAAATGAGCATCATGATGAATAAATATATGCGTCATGATGAAGAAAATGAGCATAACAATGAATAAAATGAGCATCATGATGAAGGAAATGAGCATCATGATGAAGAAAATATGCATCATTATGAAGAAATATGAATAATCATGAAGAAAATGAGCATGATGATGAATAAAATATGCATCATATTGAAGAAAATGAGTATCATACGGAAGAAATTGAGCATCATCATGAAGGAAATGAGCATCATGATGAAGAAAATATACATCATGTTGAAAAAAAATGCATCATGATGAGAGCGTAATGATGAAGAAAATAAGCATCATGATGAAGAAAATGAGCATCATGATAAAGGAAATATGCATCATGATGAAGAAAATATGCATCATGATGAAGAATGAGCATCTCGATGAAGAAAATATATATCATGCTGAAGAAAATAAGCATCATGATGAAGAGATTGAGCATCATGTTGAAGAAAATATGTATCATGATGAAGGAAATGACCATCGTGACGAAGGAAATGAGCGTCATGATGAATAGAATTAGCATCATGATGAAGAAAATTTGCATCATGATGAAGAAATTGATCATCATGTTGAAAAAAATGAGCATAATGATAAAGGAAATATGCATCATAATGTAGAAAATATGCATCACGATGAAGAAAGTGAGAATCATGATGAAGAAAATATTCATCACCATGAAGGAAATGAGCTTCCTGATGTTGGAAATGAGCATCATGATCAAAGAAAAGAGCATCATGATGAAGGAAATAAGCATCATGATTTAAGAAAATTAGAATCATGGCGTAGGAAATAAGCATCATTATGAAGAAAATATGAATCATGATATAAAAAATGAGCATCATGATGAAGAAAATGAGCTTCATGATGAAGAAAATGAGCATTATAACGTAGAAAATAAGCATCATGATGAAGAAAATGAGCATCATGATGAAAAAATATGCATTATGATAAAAGAAAAGAGCATCATGATGAAGAAAATATGTATCATGTTGATGAAAATATGCATCATGATGAAAGAAAAGAGCATCATGATGAAGGAAATTAGCATCATGATAAAGAAAATCAGCATCATGATGAAGAAAATGAGCATGATAAGGAGAATGAGCATCATGATGAAGAAAATGAACATAATGATGAAGGAAATGAGCTTCCTGATGTTGGAAATGAGCATCATGATCAAAGAAAAGAGCATTATTACGAAGGAAATAAGCATCATGATTTTAGAAAATGAGCATCATGACGTAGGAAATAAGCATCATGATGAAGAAAATATGAATCATGATGAAAAAAATGAGCATCATGATGTAGAAAATGAGCATCATGATGAAGAAAATGTGTATCATGATGAAGAAAATGAGCATTATGACGTTGGAAATATGTATGAAGAAAATTAGCATCATGATGATAAAATATTCATCTTGATGAAGAAAATGAGCATGATGAAGAGAATGAACATCATTATGAAGAAAATATGCATCATGATGAAGGAAATGAGCATCAAGATGATGGAAAAAACATCATGTTGAAGAAATTTAGCATCATGATGACGAAAATGAGCATCATGATGAAAAAAATGAGAATCACGATGAGGAATATATGCATCCTGATAAAGGAAATGAGCATAATGATGAAGGAAATATGCATCATGATGATGAAAATATGCATCATGATAAAGAATATGAGCATCATGATGAAGAAAATATGCATCATGATTGAGGAAATGAGCATCATGATGAAGGAAATGATCTTCCTGATGTTGGAAATGAGTATCATGATCAAAGAAAAGAGCATCATGATAAAGGAAATAAGCATCACGATGAAGGGAATATGCATCATGATTAAAGAGAATGAGCATCACGACGAAGGAAATAAGCATCATGATAAAAAAAATATGCATCATGATGAAGAAAATGAGCATCATGATGTATAAAATGAGCATCATGATGAAGAAAATGAGCATGTCATGATGAAGAAAATGAGCATCATGATTAAGAAAAAGAGCATCATGAAGAAGAAAATATGCATCATGATGAAGAAATAATTGTCATGATGAAAGAAAAGAGCATCATGATGAAGAAAATGAGCATCATGATGATGAAAATGGGCATCATTATGAAGAAAATATGCATCAAGATGAAGAAAATATGCTTCATGATAAAGAAAATGAACATGATGATGAAGAAAATATGCATCAAGATGAAGAAAATATGCTTCATGATGAAGAAAATGAGCATGATGATGAAGAAAATATGCATCATAATCAAGAAAATATGCATCATGATGAAGCTCATGATGAAAAAAATATATATCATGATGAAGAAAATAAGCATCATTACGAATAAATATATGTGTCATGATGAAGAAAATGAGCATAACGATGAACGAAATAAGCATCATGATGAAGAAAATATGCATCATGATGAAGAAAATGAGCATCATGCGAAAGAAATTGAGCATGATGATGAAGAAAATATGCATCATTACGAAGAAAATGAGCATCATGATGGAGGAAATGAGCATCATGATGAAGGAAATGAGCATCATGATGAAGAAAATATACATCATGATAAAAAAAATGCATCATAATGGGAGCAACATGATGAAGAAAATAAGCATTATGATGAAGAAAATGAGCATCATGATAAAGAAAATATGCATCATGATGAAGAAAATGTGCATTATAATGAAGAATGAGCATCTCGATGAAGAAAATATACATCATGCTGAATAAAATAAGCATCACGATGAAGAGATTGAGCATCATGTTGAAGAAAATATGCATCTTGATGAAGTAAATGAGCATCGTGATGAAGGAAATGAGCGTCATGATGAAGAGAATTAGCATCATGATGAAGAAAATATGCATTATGATGAAGAAATTGAGCATCATGATGAAGAAAATGAGCATAATGATGACGGAAATATGCATCATGATGAAGAAAATATGCATCATGATGAAGAAAATGAGAATCATGATGAAGAAAATATGCATCATGATGAAGGAAATGAGCTTCCTGATGTTGGAAATGAGCATCATGATCAAAGAAAAGAGCATCATGATGAAGGAAATAAGCATCATGATTTAAGAAAATGAGAATCATGGCGTAGGAAATAAGCATCATGATGAAGAACATATGAATCATGATACAAAAAATGAGCATCATGATGAAGGAAATGAGCATTATGATGAAGAAAATGAGCATTATGACGTAGGAAATAAGCATGATGATGAAGAAAATGAGCATCATGATTAAAAAATATGCATCATCATAAAAGAAAAGAGCATCATGGTGAAGAAAATATGCATAATGTTGAAGAAAATATGCATCATGATGAAAGAAAAGAGCATCATGATGAAGGAAAAGAGCATCATGATGAAGAAAATGAGCATTATGACGTAGGAAATAAGCATCATTATGAAGAAAATGAGCATCGTGATGAAAAATATGCATCATGATAAAAGAAAAGAGCATCATGATGAAGAAAATATGCATCATGATGAAGGAAACGAGCATCATGATGATGAAAATGAGCATCATGATGAAGAAAATATGCTTCATGATGAAGAAAATGAGCATGATGATGAAGAAAATATGCATCATGATGAAGAAAATGAGCATCATGATGAGGAAAATATGCATCATCATGAAGAAAAGGAGCATCATGATGAATAAAATATGCATCGTCATGAAGATAATGTGCATCATGATGAAGAAAATATGCATCATGATGAAGAAAATATGATTCATGATGAAGAAAATATGCATCATGATCAAGAAAATATGCATCATGATCAAGAAAATATGCATCATGATGAAGCTCATGAAGAAGAAAATATAAATCATGATGAAGAAAATGAGCATCATGATGAAGAAAATATGCATCATGATGAAGAAAATGAGGATTATGATGAAGAAAATGAGCATCATGATGAAGAAAATATGCACATGGTGAAGAAAATATGCATCATCATAAAGAAAATGAGCATGATGATGTAGAAAATATGCATCATGATGAAGAAAATGAGCATCATGCTGAAGAAATTGAGCATCATGATGAATAAAATATGTGTTGAGATTTGAATTTCACGTATTTTAGGTCTCACATTACACCGTTTTTTATAAAATGTGGCCATGATTTTGTGTAGAATGACATGGTTTTCATATCTTGCATAATTAAGATGCTACAAATGTGTTTTGTTGAGTTTTGAAGGGAAAAACATGATCAAAAGTTCAAAGTTGGACTGAAAAGTGAAAGTGTGAAGGAATGCTAAAAAATGCACATCCACGTTGTATACTTTTTCTGTATTCGTGTAGATGTCCAAATTGATTATTTGATATATGGTTGGAAAGCTACAAAAGAGAGGGTCATTTTGACATAAAGAACACCCGAATCGGATTCCAAACGAGAAAGTTATGATCAAAGTGATAACGTCGCGCATGCAGGGCCGAATAGCCATTTTGCATGACTTTTTACACATTCAAATATTAGAGTTTCTATGATTTCCTTATATGGATAGCAAACCAAGGATGAGAGGATCGCATGAGCACAAAAATCACTCAAATTGGAATCCGTATGAAGGAGTTATGCTCAAAACGGTGAGATCGCGCAGTGCAGTCTCTACCGCTCGGCTGGCAGCTCGGGGCGAGCCCACTGGCTCGGCAGCCATTTTCCCGTGAGCGGGGTCCGAATGGGGCCCAAATGACATGGCAAACCACCCTGCATCAGGTCGACCCCCGCTCGGCTAGGTTCATACCCAACTCGGTCCGAGTTGGGTGCCAAGCGGCCCAAAATCAGGCCAAGATGCGGCCTGTTCGATGCAACACTGTATTTACACCTCCAGATCATGTTTTTGGAGAGAAATCGTCGAAAAACAGCCCTGCAACAGTCCAAGAGAGATTAGGGGAGATCAATACACAAATTGGAGAGAACTCATCCATAATCCATCATCAATTCACTCCACCATCACTTCCACTTCAATTCACATCTGATTTCATCCTCCATCCATCTCAAAGTGTGTTTCAAGTGCTAATTGAGGGGAATCGGACGATTGGAGAGACGGAGAAGGGACGCAGACTTACGCTTATGCTAGGGTTTCGTGTTTCTAATCTTTTCCTTTCTTTTATCTTGATTTTTGATATGAATTGCATAGCCATCAGTGTTGATTGTAACCTCATGAGCTAATTTTATAAACAGTTCTAGGGTTTGATAGTTTGACTTGATTGATTTGGGAACCTAGACCAAAGATTGGGAATTTATGCAGTGGATATTTTGATTTTACTTATTTTATCAAGACTTGCTTTTCTACTTCGTAACGTCTTCATAATATATTCATGATATCCGCTATAATGCTTGGATTATTACGTTAGCTTGTGTGCGTTTATGATTGATATTGTCTATCTGTTAGGGATTGAAGTAGTTCCGCTGTAAACACTTTAATTCCATGAACAGGTAAGTCAAATACTTGAATTGTTTAGTGGAACAATGTAATTAGACTTTCAAGTAGGAAGCGAATAGAACCTTGTAGTAATTCAGAAAATACCTTGTTAGTCGGGCTTACCATTCGGAGGTATTGTTGCTTGCTCTGATTAGTATCTAGGATTAATGTCTGGTAATATTTGCGCACCTTAGGATTTAAACCAGAGTATACTGTTAGCTTAAAATTTAATCATATTCGGTGGGTTAACAGGGTTATGTAGTGTATTTTCATTGAAACTGCATGAATGAATAATTGTAGGTCTAGTAACCCGAATTAATTAGTCTATACCTGAAACCTTAGAATTGTCGCTTATCTCTTGATTAGAACATGATTTATTTTCTATTGCCTTTAATTTTTCAGCAATTTAATATTTCGTTACTTAGTTAATTACTTCAAAACAACTAGAAATTGGTTACATAATTCTTCTTAAATAGTAATTTAGAATAAATAAATAATTAGCTGTCTCAGTGGGATCGATAATTTAACTTGGGAACTTGCAGCTACAATTGACATCCTTATACTTGAGGATTAAATTATAGTGCACTAAAAAAGCTTAACAAGTTTATGGCGCCGTTGCCAGGGACAGTAAATTATTTATTTGCTTTTGTTACTTATTTAATTAGAATATTTTCTTTGAGGTTTAATGGCTGCACCTTGTTTTTTCCTTGAAGTTGTATGCACACCAGGTCAAAGAAGGGAGCTCAAAATCTCGAAGTTGACTCGGAGGTTGATGCATCGGGAAGAAAGAGGAGAGGAGCAACAAAGAATTTCAAAGCACCTCCAAAGGTGCTAAGGCACCAGTTCAGAAGAAGAAAGTGGATATATCAGAGCCTAAAGCAGTCATCGAGGAGGATAAAGAACAAATTGAGGATCAGACTATCCCAGCAGAGTAAGATCAGAATCAGAATCAGAAATAGCAATTATGGGGGATAGAACTGATGAGGATGACATCGTAATACGAGAGACATTCAAGTCTACCAATCTAGGAGGATCAGGCGTAGTTGGAGCCGTTCAAGCTGATGAGGCGAACAACATAAGGCCAGCCCTGATTAATTTGGCGGAAAAAAACCCCTGCGCAGGAGGCATTTTTTATGAGCCCTACAGTCATCTTAAAATTTTCAACAGCTACATGGACACAGTGAAAGATGCTGATGCTACTAATGATAGATGGAAAATGAGGCTTTTTCAGTTTTCATTGGTTGATAAGGCAAAGGAGTGGTATGATAAGTTGAAGGGAGATAGTTGCCCAAACTGGACTGAGTTGCAGCAGTTATTTGTGGATCGATTTATGCCACTGGGTAAGGTTCTTGCACTGAAGCAGGAGATCAATCAATTCAACCAGCGGATAGATGAATCGTTTGGATAGGCTTGGGAAAGGTTTACTGATGCGTTGAGGAGATGCCCACCACATGGATTTAAAAAGTCACAACTCACCAGTGTCTTTTATAATGGCCTTGACAACGAATCAAGAGTGTTGGTTGATGCTTCTGCTGGAGGAACGATCTTTGGCAAAACATCCAATGTTGTGGAAAAATTGTTTGATGATATCTCTATGAATTCTAGAGATTGGCCATCTGAAAGGATCCGAGGAACTTACATACTTGGTAAAGTTGCTAAGGTTGAAGAGAAACTTTCTGAAGCTGACAGGAATGATAAGGCTGTCTCTTAATTGGAACAGATGAACAAGCACCTGGTTACTCTGATATCAGGTAATAAATGGGGAGGCAACCGAGAGCCTGCTAGTGATGATGTGGTGATGAACCTTCATGAGGTCGAGGATGCTAATTGGGCTATGGGGCAAAGTTTTCAAGGTTCGAGAGCTCCTCAGAATTGGCAAGGAAATAGGTACCCTCAAGGTAATTCAAATCAAAGGAATAACCAAGGGGGAGAATCTAGTAATCAAGGAGATAACTGGCAAAATCAGAGGCATGAGAACATTGCTTATTCAAATCCGAATAACGCAGTTCCATACCCTCCTAATTTTGATCATGGTGCCAAGACTGAAGAAGGAAGAGCTAGTATTGATAAAGTGTTGGCCAGATATATGAAGAAGACTGATGGAGATATTGACAAGACTAATAGCTGCATTGTACTCATGGATTCGAATATGACAAAGCAACATGAAGAAGTCAACAAAAAGTTGCAGAGTTTCACATATTCTATGGGTCATATCTCCACTATGGTAAATCAACAGCAGTAGCAGATTCAGAAGGGAAAGTTTCCTTCAGATACAGAAATCAACCCAAAAGAGAGTGCAAATGCGATCACTTTGAGGTCCGAGAAGCAGTGTAAAGGCGCATAACTGATGCAGGAAATCACAGAACTGATGCAGGACGTCACAGAACTAATGCAGAATGATACAGAACAGAAGCAGGACAAAATAGGGGCACAACAGAAGCAATCGGATGCCGCTCGGCCACCAGCTTGGGCCGAGCCAGATCCCACTAGTGCCGAGTCGCCACCGAGTGTGGTTCTGACCGGTTCAGAAGGGTCCTCCAGTTCGAACCATGCCCTACTCGGCCAAGTTTGTCCACTGCTCGAGCTGAGTGAGCCGGCGAGCTGCCCTCCAGGTTTTCCAGCGCGTCGGACTTCTGTACAGAATCAATCTGATCAGGAAATTATTGATAAAAAGTGGTAGAGAGCTAAGAAAATGAGTGAAGCGGAAGTGGTATTCGAGAGAGACAGTTTGGGACTTCCGATAACAAAGGTACCAATTTCTTTCCCTCAGAGATTATTGTCGAAGAGCCTTGATGAGAAGTTACGGAAGTTCACTGATGTTATGAGGGATGCCCAAGTCACTATTCCTTTCTCGAAAGCATTGGAAGAGATACCACATTACGCAAGGTTCATTAAGGAACTCATCTCCAGAAAGAGGAAGTTTAACAATGTGGAGACAATGAATTTGACGGAGAACTGCAGCTCCATTATTCAGAAAAAGCTTCCAGAAAAATTAAAGGATCCAGGGAGCTTCATCATTCCCTATGAAATTGGAAAAGGACAATCTAAGAGAGCACTGTGTGATTTAGGAGCTAGTATAAATTTGATGTTCTTCTCAGTATTCAAGAAGCTTGGTTTGGGGGAGTTGAGACCTACATCTGTTGCTCTACAGTTAGCAGATCGATCATTGACATACCCTGAAGGAGTTATTGAAGATGTGCTAGTGAAGGTGTCAAATTTGACTTTTCCTGTGGACTTTCTTGTTCTAGATATAGAGGATGACAAGGATGGAGTGCCTCTGATTTTGGGGCATCCATTCCTTGCAACTAGAAGGGCTCTCAGAGATGTGTTCAAAGGAGAGTTGAGGCTGAAGGCTAATGATAAGGAGATCGTCTTTTCTTTGAATAAGGAGATGCAATGGCCTACAGATCAGTAGTATTGCAAGTCTGTGGAAGTAGTAGAGGACTTCACCCTGTCTGATGCAGAGTTTATCTAACGATGCATGTATTGACTATCTTGAGAAGTTACTTGCATTAGGTGATGCCAGGGATGAACAGATAAGGAAGACCACTGCTGACATGGTGAATCAGAATAAGAAGTCCATTATTAAAGAGGAGATGAAGCCTGCTGCTAAGGAAGAGAAGCATGAGAGCCAAAGAGTTGAAGTGGTAGAGGAGATCGCAGGACCAAGCGTATCGCTTACTTTTCCTACTACTAACTCTAATGTGATACTTGATAATCTTTTGGTTGCAGGAAAGATGGATGATCCATATCTGAAGCCTCCGAACATACCTCCGGATTTTTTTTCTTATATTGGTGTTGAAAATTCTAACTTGTTTGATCCTTATTTTGCTACGCAGGTTGAGCCTACAATTGAGTGGAGGATTGACAAGAAGGAATCAAGCCAGTCATGGGAGGAAAGGAATTCAAAGAATTCTATTTTAGTGACAAAGAAGGGTGCGATGGTTGGTACGGAAATAAGAGAGGATGGAGGTACTTGAAAGTAAGGATGTGAGAAGACTGTCCTCCAAGTTAGTAGTCAAAAAGAGGTATCCCGTCGTGACTCTCCGACGTTAAACATGAGCACTTGTTGGGGGTCGTCCCTCCCGTTTTAATTGCTTTTATATGTCTGTACTGGTGTCGGACTTTTATTAGGTATTGCTCGACTACTGTGTATATTTCTTTGGAAACTTAGCTTCTTACTTCGTTTGATCTATGTTTGGGAGGGTACCGTACATACCTTGTCTTGCAATGTCGAAATAGAATTTTTGCATGATGTTGTTGCTTGGAGGGACGATTTTTTTCGGATTGTTAATATTTTTGATTTATTTGAGAATGTTAAGGGTTCGATTTTTTGTGATTTTCTAGGTTTCATGTCTTGTTTTGTGTTGTTTGCCATTTGTTGGTCCTACTGTTAGTATAGTCGATTTATGGATTTCTGTGATGATTTTTTTATTTTCTTAGCACTTGATGGATGATATTTGATTATTGATTAGGAGTTCATGGTGTTATTCATAAAGTTATGTGTTATTGATTCATTCTGTATGATTGTACTTGAGAAACAATTTGAGATTGTGCTTAGATATTGAGATGATTAAAATTTGATTATGTGCAAGGAAGATTAGCTATGTAGATTTATTAGGAGTGCTCATTCATTCGTACAGCCATGTGAGATTTTGAGCCTTTTGAAATCATGACAAGTTTCATGATTTAGTTTATTCTTGTGAGTGTCGTATACACACATTCTAGAACTTGGATTTGTATCTTGCTCGAAGCTACGTGTTTGATTAGACAATAGGAAATGATCTTAAGCCATCTTTGTTATTTATTAGTCACTAGCCAAATTATTATCCTACCTAATGAATTTATTTGTAGCCAACCCTTTTGAGCATGTAAGCCTTATTTGTTGGAAGCCTACATAATCAGCCAATTGATACCTTTGCTAGCTTTTAAAAATTCCTACCTAGTAGAGAGTTGAAGGAGAGAAGTTCGTGTCTTGTGAAGAAGAATATAAGGAGAAGTAATTTGGAAGTGATGAAAATTGTAAAAGAGAATGGTTAAATTATTGCATAAAGGGGTAGTGCCCAAAACTGGTACCCCATGAAAAAGGGTACTGCCTGAAACCGGTACCCTTATTTGATAGAAAAAGAAGGAAAGAGAAGGAGAAAAGAAATTCAAGTAAGGAAGTTGTGCTTGAAAGTGAAGGAGGAATCAAGTTACGAGAAGAGTTGAAGAGCATTGAAGGAGAAAGAAGAAAATAAAGATGTTTGTTGAAAAACTGTAAGTCTTTTTTATTCTCTTCTAGTGATTGAGTCACTTTACCCATATATTCCCGGAAATTAGTATCATGATGACAAAAATATGCATCATGATGATGAAAATGAGCATCCGGATGTATAAAATGAGCATCATGATGAATAAAATGAGCATTATGACGCAGGAAATAAGCATCATGATGAAGAAAATGAGCATCATGATGAAAAATATGCATCATTATAAAGGGAAAGAGCATCATGATAAAGGAAAAAAACATCATGATGAAGAAAATATGCATCATGATGAAGAAATTAGCATCATGATGAAGGAAATGAGCATCATGATGATGAAAATGAGCATCATGATGAAGAAAATATGCTTCATGATGAAGAAAATGAGCATGATGATGAAGAAAATATGCATCATGATGAAGAAAATGAGCATCATGATGAGGAAAATATGCATCATGATGAAGAAAATGAGCATCATGATGAAGAAAATATGCATCGTCATGAAGAAAATGAGCATCATGATGAAGAAAATATGCGTCAATATGAAGAAAATGAGCATCATGATTAAGAAATCATGATGAAGAAAATTAGCATTATGATGAAGGATGAGCATCATGATTAATTAAATGAGCATCATGATGAAGAAAATATGCATCATGATGAAGGAAATGAGCATCATGATGAAGGAAATGAGCTTCACGATGAAAAAATTTGCATCATTATGAAGAAAATATGCATCATGATGAAGAAAATATGCATCAAGATGAAGAAAATATGCTTCATGACGAAGAAAATGAGCATGATGATGAATAAAATATGCATCATGATGAAGAAAATGAGCATAACGATGAAGGAAATGAGCATCATGATGAAGAAAATGTGCATCATGATGAAGAAAATATGCATCATGAAGAAGAAAATATGCATCATCTGTCACGCCCCGACCCCAGACAGAACGCGACAACCGCCACGTTAACCATAAATTTCACGGAATGAGTGCACTCCACTCCACAAAGTTTATAGAAAACGTAAGGCTTGCTATCAAGTACCTGTAGAACTGAACAACTGATAACAATGGGTACAACCCGAGGACATCATCTCATAATGTATCAATAAGGATTTACAAAGGTACAAAATACAACGATGTAACTTAGTTTAAAGAAAATATACATGAACGATATAACATCGCGAGAGTACCAAAAAGAACATCAAGGGGGTCACCAAATATAAACTATACAATCTCGCCAATGAATCCGTCAATTTACATAAAAGAGAAAGTACCCAAAACACTGATTGGATTACAAGCAAACGATAGGCAAACCTCCAACCAAAACGATATCAACAGCCTGAAAAGGAAAGAATGATGGGGGTGAGCAAAACCACTAGCTCAGTAAGGTGATAAGCCGGTCACCCCGACCCTTATACGAAGCATGTATTCCTACTTGCGGTTCATAACATAAAATCCAATATTTCGTCCCACAATAATAATTTCTCGCTCAGTATACATATTAATGAAAATAAAAACCTTAGTGCACATTTACGAATAACACAATTAGTTCAAACAACATGTTATCACATAAAAGACGCGTGGGTTGTCAATATCCTCCTCGAACTGAGCTTTCCATCGAGAGACAGTCCAAGCCCGTCACCGTTACTCTAGATAAAATGTACATTAATATTCTTTCTCAACACACCAAGTGCTAAAGTTCACAATTCAATATCGACGTGAATACTTGAAATGATCAAACATATAAACATATATGACACGCATGTACCACACCGGTGACGTTGATTGAGCTTATAATAGACTGATCCATCTAACGATCACCCTCCAGAGTATTAGTATTTGGTAAATGGACTAGTGCCCCGTTAGATCTAACTCACCCGGGTCTGCCAAGCAATGGGCAACTTGGTTGTCACTCTAACTCACCCGAACCGCGACAATTGGGGCTACTTAATAAATGTCGCTCCAACTCACCCGAACCATGACCAATTCAGGCTACTTAACCTTGGTACCAGGCATACATATGCATATGCATCATAAGATGAATAACGACTCAAGTTAGAGTCTTAATAGCACACAAGAATAACCAGAAATCAATTCTCAAATAATTCACAATAAATGCTGTCAGATATCGAGCCGGCAAGACTCTTCAACATAAGTTAAAATCAATAATACTCATAAAATGACTAATAGGACTCTAACCAGAACAATCGAGCCAATCAGGCTCTTTACCACATAACACAATACCAAATAATTTTCTTATCAATTAACTAAAACTAAAATAAATGCACATTTATCGAGGGTCCACACTTCCCACAAGAGAAGGCATTCCCGAATTATCAACTCACAAGGAAGTGATTAACTCTCTCTGGAATCTGAAGTCGGTCCCTTGCCCTTCGTCGATGGCTCTTTACGTAGAAAGGAGATGAGCAATTAAAGACAAATTAAATGTAACTAACTATTAGCTGTAACATCCCTTTAATTGTTAAAAATAAATCCTAATCGAGTTCGAACGAGTCGATATTAAATAAAAATGGCATGTAACTCCTTAACATCAGTTCCCAATTCCACATAACCCGTTTCAATACATTAACTAAACAAAACGATAGATAATAAGTTTGAATTCGACATAAAAATTCTGAAATTTTCCAGCTAGCGGCAGTTTACGAGAAAAATCATAACTAATTATAGAATAATCGGATTGAGGCATTTCAAGTGGCTACGGAAACCTAACAGTTCAGCTACGTACAGAAATTAAGTTTGAAAACTTTCGAGGGCAATAGCTATGTCAAAATCAGTTCGAACAGTCTGCGAATTACCCACATATCAAAAAGAAAAACCTTACAAAATTACAAAACCATGGAAGAAGGAAGCTTAATTCACACATCACTTACCTCAAAACAACTTAGAAACCACCTTGGATGAGGGTTGTAAGGGAGAATTTGATCAACAAGGGTTTCTCCTCTTCACTTTCTTCTTTCCCCTATTTTGTTTTTCTTCTCCCGTTCTTCTTTTTTTTTTCTTTTTTTTAACTTTAGCCTTAATAATTATATATCAGGCCATTTAAGTGGGCTGAAACTTTGGACCACAAAATAAATAAATAAGTTTGGGCTTTCTAAAAAAAATCTAGTTGGGCTAAGATAGGGCTGGCCTTTTGGGCCATAAAAATAAATAAATAGGTTTTGGGCTTTCTAAAAAAAATCTAGTTGGGCTAAGATATTATAAAGTATCCCCTCCTCTAAAAAGTTTCGTCCTCGAAACATAAACGTTCCTAGAGACGAAAAGAGATTTGGATGGTGTTGAAGCATGACTGACTCTAGTTCCCATGTTTCTTCTTCAATTTGATCACTTCTCCATAGAACTCTCACCATAGGAATGAATTTGTTACGAAATATTTTCTCTCGGCGATCTACAATTTGAACAGGTTGTACTTCATACGATAGATTTTCCTTTAATACAACTGGGGGATATTTGAGCACGTGCGAAGGACCTGGTTCATATTTTCTAAGCATAGAGACATGGAAGACATCGTGAATCTTCGATAATTCCGATGGTAGCTCAAGTCGATACGCGACACGACCAATCCTTTGCACGATCGTAAACGGGCCACTATACCTTGGACTCAACTTTCCTCGACAGCGGAATCGCAACACGCCCTTCCATGGGGAAACTTTCAAAAAAACCTTGTCTCCTTCATTAAACTCCAAATCGCGCCTCCTATTATCTGCATAGCTTTTCTGTCGATCTTGCGCTGCCTTAAGTTTGTCTCGAATAAGTTGTATTTTTGCCTTTGCATCTTCGATAAGCTCTACTTGTTCGATTTGTCTCTCACCAACCTCATCCTAAAAGAGCGGTGTTCGACACTTTTGGCCATACAGAGCTTCGTACGGGGGCATTCCAAAGCTTGAATGATAACTGTTGTTATAAGCGAACTCCACCAAAGTTACGTATTTATCCCAGCTACCTCCCAAATTCAACACCACTGCACGTAGCATGTCTTCTAGTGTCTGTATAGTTCTCTCTGACTGTCCATCAGTCTGTGGATGAAACGAGGTACTAAATAGTAATTTTGTACCTAGCGCTTTCTGCAGACTAGGCCAAAAATGGGAAGTGAATCTTGTATCACGGTCAGATATGATTGACACTGGTACTCCGTGCAATCTCACAATCTCATCGACATATAACTTGGTAAGTTTCTCTAAAGATTCGTTGGTATACACTGGAAGGAAATGTGTCGATTTCATCAGACGATCGATAATGACCCAAATTGAGTCATGACCCTTTTGGGTTCGAGGTAAACCAGAAACAAAATCCATTGTGACGTTTTCCCATTTTCACTCAGGAATTGGTAGTGGTTGAATCATGCCGGCTGGTTTTTGGTGTTCCGCTTTAATCTGTTGGCATGATAAGCACTTTGATACAAATTCAGCAATGTCCCGTTTCATACCTGGCCACCAATAATGCTCCCGAAGTGTTCTGTACATTTTGGTACTACCAGGATGCATAGCATAGGCTGAAGAATGGGCTTCCTCAAGAATAGCTCTACGAACATCAAGTTCTGATGGAACACAAACACGATTTTTAAAAGTAAGAAGTCCATCATCCCGAATTTGAAATTCTGTTTCTTTTCCTTGATTTAGCTTCGCCATTTTCTGTTGTAAATGAACATCGTGTGATTGTTTTTCTCGAATTTGCTCGAACAAGGTAGGTCTAACCTCGAATTTGGCGATTAAGGCAGAATCATTAGACTTTTCACAATCGAGCGAAATGTGTAAAGATTTAAATTGCTCAAACATAGGAAGATAAAAAGATTGAATCGAAGCAAGTAAGGTAGAAGACTTTCTACTCAGAGCATCTGCAACAACGTTCGCCTTGCCAAGATGATAATCGATGACTAAGTCATAGTCACAAATCAACTCCATCCATCGCCTTTGCCTGAGGTTGAGCTCCTTTTGCGTGGTGATATACTTTAGCTCTTGTGATTAGTGAAAACCCGACAAGTTGCACCGTACAGATAGTGCCTCCAGATCTTCAATGCAAAGACGATTGCAGCCAACTCTAAATTATGTGTAGGATAATTTTCTTCGTTCTTCTTCAATTGCCTTGAAGCGTAGGCAATAACCTTTCCTTCTTGCATGAGAACGCATCCTAATCCTTGTCTCAAGGCGTTGCTATAAATGGTAAATTCTCCAATCGCTAGGTCTGGCAAAGCGAGAATAGGAGCTGAAACGAGTCGTCTTTTCAATTCTTGAAATGCTTCCTCGCATTCTTCACTCCATTCAAATTTTACCCCTTTCCGAGTCAATTTAGCCAAAGATTAAGCCAATAATGAAAAGTCTTTGACAAACCGTCGATAATATCCAGCTCATCCCAGAAAATTACGAATCTCTGTCACGTTCTTTGGACGCTCCCAATCTAGTATAGCTTGAATCTTCACTGGATCGACGTAGATTCATTCTTTAGAAATATGATGACCCAAAAAGCTTACCTCACGAAGCTAAAATTCACACTTCGAGAATTTAGCATAAAGCTGATTTTCACTGAGAATGTTCAGAGCAATTCTTAGATGATGAGAATGCTCATCGTCCGATTTAGAATAAATAAGAATGTCATCAATGAAGATGATGACAAACTTATCTAAGTACGGCCGAAAGACCCGATTCATAAGATCCATAAAAGCTGCAGGAGCATTTGTGAGTCCAAAAGGCATAACACAAAATTCAAAATGATCGTATCTTGTTCGAAAAGTAGACTTAGGGATATCAGATTCCCTAATCTTGAGTTGGTGATAACCGGATCGCAAATCAATTTTTGAGAACACAGTTGCTCCTTACAATTGATCAAACAGATCATCGATTCTTGGAAGAGGATATTTGTTCTTAATTGTCACCTTGATCAATTGACGGTAGTCAACACATAGGCGAAGTGATCCATCTATCTTCTTGACAAAAAGAACTGGAGCACCCCACGGAGATGTAGTAGGTCGTATGAACCCCTTCTCCAATAATTCCCCAAGTTGTGTCTGGAGTTCCTTGAGCTCAACAGTCGACATCCGATATGGAGTAATCGATATAGGTGTGATTCCAGGAAGTACGTCAATGGAAAAATCAATCTCTCGATTCGAAGGTTGTCCTGGTAAGTCTTCGGGAAAGACATCATGAAATTAATTCACGATCGGGATGTCATCTAGTTTAGTTTCAAAAAGAGAAGTATCGATGACAAATGCCAAGAATGCCTCACAACCCTTACGCATTAATTTATGCGCAGTCAACATTGAAATAAAAGAGAGGGATATCGTTTGAAGTTTACCTTCAAAAACAAGTTCTGAGAATCCTGGTTTACGAAAAATAACAAGCTTCTCGTGGCAGTCGAGAATTGCATGATGAGAAGAAAGCCAATCCATGCCAAGAATAACATCAAGATCAATCAAACGCAATGGTATCAATTCAGCCTCTAGAAGGACATCTTTGATCTTCAATGGACAACCAAGGAATATTGAATCACGAAATAGACGCTTTCCAAGAGGGGTATGAACGATGATTCCAGGTGACAAATGAGAGATAGGATAATCTAAGATCGCAGTAAGATCATCCCGGATATAAGACCTATCGAACCTGAGTCAAATAAAGCGTAGATCTGAGGGACTCCCACAAACACATGGCCTAAAGAAGCAATATTAGGAGAGATTGTGATTTAAAAATTCGAAAAGATAGAATTTCTTATGAATGTTTTATTCGTAATCAAGTGGCATAACAAGGCGGGGTTAGATCTAGCATGTGAAAATACTCAGATTATAAATTACCTGTCACAACCTTCGGATCTGAGCGAGCCTCTTCCTGGGAAATATGGAATACTCTAGTTTGCTTCCTTCCTTGCATATGTGATTGAGTACTAGGGCCGTTTGAGGCATCGGGCACTCTGGTAGCTGCAGATCGAGTATCTTTGGGTGTAGAATATGTTAGTTTACCACGAAGCTGACCAGAACCCTGATTGCTCGCTCCCATAAGCTGAGGACAAGAACTTCGCATATGCCCCGGCTGTCGACACTGAAAACATACTTGATGAGCCTTACAGGGGCCGTCGTGTTATTTTAAGCAATTCTTGCACTTGCGATTTTCACCAACCGATCCCGAGACATTGCTCCCGCCTCTACTAAACTGCTCCCGAGTTGAGGAAAACTAATAGATACCGAACTTGGTGCGCCACGCGACGATCTCACACCCCTATACACCTTCGATGCATTTCCTGGAAATGCGCTCCCTTGCCTTTTCTTTTGAGATCGTTCGACAAGCTTATGTCTCGCCTGAACTAAGCCTTCTACCCTCAGGGCTTCTTCTACGAGATCGTCAAGACTCTCGTACTTGTCTCCGGACTTGATGCGATCTCGAATATTTAAATTAAGACCATCTTCAAATCTCTCGCATAAGTCTCTCGTCGTATATGACTCAAGAGCGAATTCTCGCAGTTCCAGAAATTTGCTTTCGTACTCCAAGACCGACATAATGCCTTGAAAGAGGTTTAAGAACTCCTTTCTCTTCTGATACTTGATGTACTGAGACAAGTATCAATCTTTGAATCATTCTACAAAGATAGCCCACGTAATAGTAACCGAAGATGTCTCTTTTAGATTCTGCCACCACCGTCGTGCATCTGGGCCTAATTGCTTGGTCGCAATGACCACACGATAACATTCTTCAATCATCAAGGTGTTAAAGGTCTCTGTAATCTCTTTTAACCATGCCCCCGCTTTAGAAACATCTCTTGCACCGTCAAATTTCGAAGTCCCCATGTTTTCAACTGCTTTCACCAAATCAGGTATAAAAAGTGCACCTCGAGAAGTAGAACCTCCTAAAGCCATTTCTAGAGTAAAAACTGGTACATTAGTTGTAGGTCGAATCGATTCATTAGCACGAAGAACCTCTTCAGTGACAGTCGTAGTCGTATGAGCCGTTGTAGGCGGTGGAACACCATATATTCGAATGTGATCATAATATAATTGGTACTGCTCGGGTGTCATCATGTGCTCAACCCGCAACTGAGCCCATGGTTGCTCTACCTGGGAAACTGACACCCTATGATCAGAATTGATAGGGTCCGTAACCGTCGGAGGAACGACATGATCAGAAGAAACATGTCCTCGAGGTCCACGAGGAACATAAGAGAGTAGAGGACTCGGAGGATCACAAGGAGCGTGTCCTCGACCTCGACGACAAACTGGAGGTGCCATAATGACTGAAATGAAGAAAGGAAAGAAATGCAAGGTCAATGTCAAGGCAATACGATACCTTAGGATGACATAGAAACAAAGTTGGACCCATTGGCTCGACTCAAAAAGAATGAGAATCATAAAACTAGGCTCTGATACCAAGAAAGTTGTCACGCCCCGACCCCAGACAGAACGCAACAACCGCCACGTTAACCATAAATTTCGCGGAATGGGTGCACTCCACTCCACAAAGTTTACAGAAAATGTAAGGTTTGCTATCAAGTACCTGTAGAACTGAACAACTGATAACAACGGGTACAACCCGAGGACATCATCTCATAATGTATCAATAAGGGTTTACAAATGTACAAAATACAACGATGTAACTTAGTTTAAAAAAATATACATGAACGATATAACATCGTGAGAGTACCAAAAAGAACATCAAGGGGGTCACCAAATATAAACTATACAATCTCGCCAATGAATCCGTCAATTTACATAAAAGTGAAAGTACCCAAAACACTGATTGGATGACGAGCAAAAGATAGGCAAACCTCCAACCAAAACAATATCAACAGCCTGAAAAGGAAAGAATGATGGAGGTGAGCAAAACTACTAGCTCTGTAAGGTGATAAGCCGGTCACCCCGACCCTTATATGAAGCATGTATTCCCACTCGCGGTTCATAACATAAAATCCAACATTTCGTCCCACAATAACTATTTCTCGATCAGTATACATATTAATGAAAATAAAAACCTTAGTGCACATTTACGAATAACACAATTATTTGAAACAACATGTTATCACATAAAAGACGCGTGGGTAGTCAATATCCTCCTCGAACTGAGCTCTCCATCGAGAGACAGTCCAAGCCCGTCACCATTACTCTAGATAAAATGCACATTAATATTCTTTCTCAACACGTCAAGTGCTAAAGTTCACAATTCAATATCGACGTGAATACTTGAAATGATCAAACATATAAACATATATGACATGCACCGGTGACGTTGACTGAGCCTATAATAGACTGATCCATCTAACGATCACCCTCCAAAGTATCATTATTTAGCAAATGGACAGGTGCCCCGTTAGATCTAACTCACCCGGGTCTGCCAAGCAACGGGCAACTTGGTTGTCACTCTAACTCACCCGAACCGCGACAATTCAGGCTACTTAATCAATGTCGCTCCAACTCACCCAAACCGTGACCAATTCGGGCTACTTAACCTTGGTACCAGGCATACATATGCATATGCATCATAAGATGAATAACGACTCAAGTTAGAGTCTAAATAGCACACAAGAATAACCAGAAATCTATTCTCAAATAATTCACAATAAATGCAGTCAGATATCGAGCCGGCAAGGCTCTTCAACATAAGTTAAAATCAATAATACTCATAAAATGGCTAACAGGACTCTAGCAGAGCAATCGAGCCAATCAGGCTCTTTACCACATAACACAATACCAAATAATTTTCTTATCAATAAACTAAAACTAAAATAAATGCACATTTATCGAGGATCCATACTTCCCACAAGAGAAGGCGTTCCCGAATTATCAACTCACAAGGAAGTGATTAACTCTCTCCGAAATCTGAAGTTGGTGGTTCTTTACCTAGAAAGGAGATGAGCAATTAAAGACAAATTAAATATAACTAACTATTAGCGGTAACATCCCTTTCATTGCAAAAATAAATCCTAATCGAGTTCGAACGGGTTGATATTAAATAAAAATGACATGTAACTCCTTAACATCAGTTCCCAATCCCACATAACCCGTTTCAATACATTAACTAAACGAAACGATAGAAAATAAGTTTGAATTCGACATAAAAATTCTGAAATTTTCCAGCTAGCGGCAGTTTACGAGAAAAATCATAACTAATTGTAGAATAATCGGATTGAGGCGTTTCAAGTGGATACGGAAATCTAACGAGTTCAGCTACGTACAAAAATTAAGTTTGTAAACTTTCGAGGGCAATAGCTATGTCAAAATCAGTTTGAATATTCTGCGAATTCCCCACATACCAAAAAAAAAACCCAAGAAAATGACAAAACCATGGAAGAAGGAAGCTTAATTCACACATCACTTACCTCAAAACAACTTAGAAACCATCTTGGATGAGGGTTGTAAGGGAGAATTTGATCAACAAGGGTTTCTCCTCTTCACTCTCTTCTTTCCCCTCTTTTGTTTTTCTTCTCCCGTTCTTCTTTCTTTTTTTTTAAATTTAGCTTTAATAATTATATATCAGGCCATTTAAGTGGACTGAAACATTGGACCACAAAATAAATAAATAAATAAGTTTGGGCTTTCTAAAAAAAATCTAGTTGAGCTAAGATAGGGCTGGCCTTTTGGGCCATAAAAATAAATAAACAGGTTTTGGGATTTCTAAAAAATATCTAGTTGGGCTAAGATATTATATCATCATGAAGAAAATGAGCATGATGATGAAGAAAATAGCATCATGATGAAGAAAATGAGCATCATGCTGAAGAAATTGAGCATCATGATTAAGAAAGCATCATAAAGAAGAAAATGAGCATCATGACGGAGGAAATGAGCATCATGATGAAGGAAATGAGCATCATGATAAGAAAATATACATCATGATAAAAAAAATATGCATCATGATGAGAGAAAATGAGCATCATGACAAAGAAAATATGCATAATGATGAAGAAAATATGCATCATGATGAAGAATGAACATCATGATGAAGAAAATATGCGTCAAGATGAAGAAAATGGGCATCATGATGAAAATATTGAGCATCATGATGAAGAAAATGAGCATTATGATGAAGGAAATGAGCACCATGATTAATTAAATGTGCATCATCATGAAGGAAATGAGCATCATGATGAAGAAAATGTTCTTCACGATGAAGAAAATTTGCATCATGATGAAGAAAATATGCATCATTATGAAGAAATTATGCATCAAGATGAAGAAAATATGCTTCATGATGAAGAAAATGAGTATGATGATGAAGAAAATATGCATCATGATGAAGAAAATATGCATCATGTTCAAGAAAATATGCATCATGATGAAGCTCATGATGAAGAAAATATATATCATGATGAAGAAAATGAGCATCATGATGAAGAAAATATGCATCGTCATGAAGAAAATGAGCGTCATGATGAAGAAAATATGCGTCAAGATGAAGAAAATGAGCATCATGATGAAGAAATCATGATGAAGAAAATTAGCATTATGATGAAGGAGATAAGCATCATGATTAATTAAATGAGCATCATGATGAAGAAAATATGCATCATGATGAAGGAAATGAGCATCATGATGAAGGAAATGAGTTTCACGATGAAAAAATTTGCATCATTATGAAGAAAATATGCATCATGATGAAGAATGGAAGAAATTAATGGTAGGAATGAAATGAGCTTCCTTGATCCTTTTCCTTCACTTGGATGTAGAAATTAATGGTAGGATGATGGTAGATACAAAGGCTGAAGAATGGAAGAAGATGATGGTGTGGAATGGAAGAAATGGTGTGTGAGGTGTGTGGGCAGCTTTGAATTTTGGATCTAGATGATCAAAATGTTAAATGTAGTGGTATTTATACCCTTGTGGGCCTTTTAGAAGGAATCTGGAAATTTCAGCAATTTTTGCACCAACACGGCTCGTGTGCTGTAACACGGCCCGAGTCGTGTCTAGGGCACACGGTCAACGCGAGCTTCAAACAGCGGACGGCTCGTGCACAGCACACGGCCACAGGGGTGGCCGTGTTGTGTCTTCTGATGCTTGCACACGGCCATTCTAGAGAGGGCCGTGTTTGGTACACGGCCCGTGTATCTACACACGGCCCGTGTTCTGCACTCGGCGCAGGGGTGGCCGAGTTGGTGTTTCAGGCGACAGCGCATGGCTTCTGCTTACAAGCCCGTGTGCGGAACTCGGATTGTGTATGCGACATGGCTCGTGTTCCTACACACGGCCGGTCGTGTTCTTTCTGTCATGTTTACTCTTTCACTATTTTGGCTCGTTCTCCACCGTTCCAACTCCGAATTGAGATCCGTTTTTTCATAGGTTTAAGCTCATTCACACACATTTCCATAAAAACAGATAAAACAGCCAAAGTACACATAAAATACGGATAAAATAATACAAAAACACATATAAAAAGACAATAAAATCTAGGTGAAAATATCACTCATTATCGCACACCACATTATTTACAGTATAAAGTAAATGAACTTTTGCAATAACTTGAGTGCAAACGTTTAATCACATGATTCTCATTTCAAATATTATCTAAACATTGTTCATACAAAAAGAAGGACTTATAGTGTACAATCCAACAACATCATGATGAAGAAAATATGCATCACGATGAAGGAAATGAGCATAGTGATGAAGGAAATGAGCGTCATGATGAAGAGAATTAGCATCATGATGGAGAAAATATGCATCATGATGAAGAAAATGATCATCATGATGAAGAAAATATGCATCATGATGAAGAAAATGAGCATCATGCTGAAGAAAATGAGCATCATGATGAAGAAAATATGCATCATGATGAATAAAATGGGCATCATGATAAATAAAATATGTATCATGATGAAGAAAATATGCATCATGATGAAGAATGAGCATCTCGATGAAGAAAATATACATCATGATGAAGAAAATGAGCATCACGATGAAGAGATTGAGCATCATGATGAAGAAAATATGCATCATGATGAAGGAAATGAGCATCGTGATGAAGGAAATGAGTGTCATGATGAAAAGAATTAACATCATGATGAAGAAAATATGCATCAGAATGAAGAAATTGACCATCATGATGAAGAAAATGAGCATAATGATGAAGAAAATATGCATCATGATTAAGAAAATGAGCAACATGATGAAGAAAATATGCATCATGATGAAGGAAATGAGCTTCCTGATGTTGGAAGTGAGCATCATGATCAAAGAAAAGTGCATCAAGATGAAGGAAATAAGCATCATGATTTAAGAAAATGAGCATCATTACGTAGGAAATAAGCATCAAGATGAAGAAAATATGAATTATGATGAAAAAAATGAGCATCATGATGTAGAAAATGAGCATCATGGTGAAGAAAATGTGAATCATGATGAAGAAAATGAGCATTATGACGTAGGAAATATGCATCAAGATGAAGAAAATGAGCATCATGATGAATACTATGCATCATGATAACGGAAAAGAACATCATGATGATGAAATTAACATCATGATGAAAGAAAAGATCGTCATGATGAAGGAAATGAGCATCATGATGATGAAAATGAGTATCATGATGTATAAAATATGCTTCATGATGAAGAAAATGAGCATGATGATGATGAAAATATGAATAATGATGAAGAAAATGATCATCATAGTGAGGAAAATATGCATCATGATGAAGAAAATAAGCATCATGATGAAGAAAATATTCATCGTCATGAAGAAAATGAGCATCATGATGAGGAAAATATGCGTCATGATGAAGAAAATGAGCATCATGATAAAAAATTGAGCATCGTGACGAAGAAATCATGATGAAGAAAATGAGCATTATGATGAAGGAAATGAGAATCATGATTAATTAAATGAGCATCATGATGAAGAAAATAAGCATCATGATTAAGAAAGTGAGCATCATGAAGAAGAAAATATGCATCATGATGAAGGAAATGAGCATCATGACGAAGAAAATGTGCTTCACGATGAAGAAAATGTGCATCATGATGAAGAAAATATGCATCATGATGAAGAAAATATTAATCAAGATAAAGAAAATATGCTTCATGATGAAGAAAATGAGCATGATGATGAAGAAAATATGCATCATGATGAAGCACATGATGAAGAAAATATATATCATGATGAAGAAAATGAACATCATGATGAAGAAAATATGCATCATAATGAAGAAAATGAGCATAACGATGAAGGAAATGATCATCATGATGAAGAAAATGAGCATCATGATAAAAAATATGCATCATGATGAAGAAAAATATGCATCATCATAACGAAAATGAGCATGGTAATGAAGAAAATATGCATCATGATGACGAAAATGAGCATCATGCTGAAGAAATTGAGCAAAAAGATGAAGAAAATATGCATCATAACGAATAAAATAAGCATCATGATGGGGAAATGAGCATCATGATGAAGGAAATGAGCATCATATTGAAGAAAATATACATCATGATGAAAAAAATATGCATCATGATGAGAGCATCACGGTGAATAAAATATGCATCATGTTGAAGAAAATGAGCATCATGATAAAGAAAATATGCATCATGATGAAGAAAATATGCATCATGATGAAGATAGCGTCTCGATGAAGAAAATATGCATCATGATGAAGAAAATATACATCTGTTGGCATTTGGATCTTTAGGTTAGCGTGAACCGTTAGGGTTGCATGCAATTCTACAGCAGCGGAAGAAAAAGTGTAGAATCGAATTACCTTTCACCAATGGTTGATGAAGAGGTTGAATTCTCGCTGGCAGGCTGCGCAGCGTCACGGTTTTGGCCATAACTCCCCCATCTGATCTTTGAATTGAGTGATCTATGTACCAAAATGATCCACTTTTCCGTGGCTTTCCGTCAGTTTATCAGACGTCCAGATTGGACTTCTACACCATTTTATAAAAATCGGTGAATTTGACGGCCAGAAACAGCAAACGACCTTTCAGTCTTCTGTTGTATTCCTAAGCCACGTCTTGACTTTGGTGTGGGCAATGATCTACAAGACGATCTCATTCTACGACCCTAATCTGCCTTTCACATGTGTTATGCGTGTGATTCAGATTCTGGATTAATGAGAATGTCTATTATATAGGCTACAACAGGGACCAGAAGGAGAAATTAGGGTTTGGGCCTCCCATTGGGCTTAAGCATTCAAGTTTAGCCCAAAACTTATACTTAAGTCCAATAATAATAAATCATTCCACTAAAGAAATATTATTGCACTGCCACCCTAATCCCAAATTACGTTTATGAGCTCCTTCTTATTATGAGCCCGTTAATCTCCCCGTGTTTAAGATTCAATGCCCATTAATTAATAAAGTTACTGACAACTCCATTAATTAATATAATTACCGAGAGTACTACCACTCAACCTTATTAACATGCCGTAATAAATCCATGTGCAGGGTTTACATGATAATCCTTATGAGCTCCTCAAGGGGACATCATCAACCAATTCCGTTAGGATACAGAATCCTTCTACAATCAACAGCACACCATAGAGACAGCATCAGCTCCTAACTCACCGAGCATATTGATTTAATAATTAAATCTCACCCATTGATGAATTAAGGAAATAAATACTGGCTTATGTGTTGAGGTTATTGTATAGGGATTAAGAGTACGAATATCCATAACAATAGAGATCAAGTTCTATTATATAGTCAGTATAAACTGAACGATTTCAACGCGGTCCTGCTCAATGCACTCAAAGTGCACTAGTGCAATTTTATAGTGAAGATAGACTAATATCAAACAACACTACAACCATACCGATAGATAGTCCCCGTCTATCTTGGTTGTGAACATTTGTTTATACTTTATAAAGAGCCGATAATTTGATCTTTCGTGTGACGTCGCACACCACATTATCTACTGTATAAAGTAAATGAACTTTTTCTATAACTTGATTGCAAACGTTTGATCACATGATTCTCATTTCAAATATTATTTAAACATTGTTCATACAAAAAACACGACTTTTAGTATACAATCCAACAATCTCCCACTTATACTAAAAGATTGTGCTGTCATATCTTCCGTCATACATTTGATTACCACTCCCACTACTTGACCATTAAAAGCTTTCAACTTAAGGTCCTTGTAAAGGGATCTACTAGGTTGTCATCCGATGCAATCTAGGCGACAACAACCTTCCCCTCATTATATGATTTCTCGTATCAGGTAGTACTAGCTATCAATGTATTTAAATTCCTTATGGGCTCGTGATTCTTCAAGTTTGCTACTGCACTATTATTATCACAATAAATTGTGATAACCTTGGACAAACTTAAAATCACATCTAAGCCCATTATGAAGTTTCTAGAACCATACAAATACTTTGGCTGCCGCAAGGCTCCAATATTATCAAAAATTTCCATGGTGGAGTCCGAAATATATTTCTATATAACACTCCTCCATGCTATGTATCTACTTCCATTTAACACATAACATTAAGGTGGATTTACTGCCATCCCTATGATTTAAAAAACCCGAATCTAAGTAACCGTCAAGAAGTAATGAATCATTCCGGTAAGCCTACATATAATTTCCAGTCCTCTTCAGGCACTTCAAATATATCTTACCATAATTCAATATTCTTGTTCCAGGTTACCTTGATACTCACTGACTATGCCATCGATAATACAGATATCCAATCTCGTACATAGCATTCCATAGATTAAGCTTCCTTATTGCCGAAGCATATGGAATCGCATTTATCTATTTTATCTTACTTTGCGTCTTAAGACACAAATCCTTAAATAAAATCACATGCTAAAATGAGTAAGGATTGTATCAATTTATGAAGCTCGAGACAAGCATAACATTCTTGTGATCAGTATTCTCGTGATCAAAAGGATATATTTTGTTTTTCTTAAGTCTTTCATTTCATACTACTTCATTAATCATACCCATACGCCCGATAATACTCTTTCATTGTCTCCAATGAGCAAGATATTATCCACGTACATACAAGAAATATCACCACGTTTCCGTCACTCTTTTCAATACACAAGACCCACCCGAGCATTGATTAAATCTATATTACTGGATTTCCTAATCAAAACGGATGTTGCATGATCTTGAAGCTTGCTTTAGTCCATTGATGGACACTTTTAAGCTTACACTCAAAATGCTCTTAGCTCTATGCAATGAATCATTCTGGTTGCTTCATCGTAGAGCCACTTACATCCAATGTCTTTTACACCATTTGATGGTTCTACAAGCTCCCAGTGATGACTTTGAATCCATAAATTTTATTTCAAAATTCATTGCAACTTACTAAGATTCCGCATTTCGATCTTGTAGTGCTTTGTCGTATTCATGGGTCAATTTCATGTTTACTAGGGATCAAGTCTCATGACTCTCCCAAAACATAAATTTTCTGGTTGTAAAACAACACTCCCACTACGACAAGACACTACATGCAATTGTGTATCAGATATGACACACGATGCAGTTCACTTGTGGCATATCCTCTTGTAGTCTTGGTACTAAAATTTGTGTTTCCGTTCTCACACCTTTAGAACAACTTATACATGGATTTATAATTTATTACATAGTCCCTTTCCAAAATCTAGTGTTCGTGTTAACAAGCACTTTCTGATCTTTTGGACTATTTAAATAAACCACCCTTCATTTTTCTAGGATATCCCACAAATATCAATTTGACATGTTGTTTCTAGGGCTTATCCATAAAATGAATTTAGTAATTTCAGATAATTCATCAGCTATCTAACTATTACCATAAGAGTATTATTCCTTCTCTCCACCACACCATTCAGCTGGGGTTTGTCCGGTGAAATTAACTTGGGATTTAATCCCAACTTCTAATTAATAGCTCCTAACTATCCGAAGAGGTACTCACCATCACGACTAAGTCAGAATGACTTGATATATTTTCCATGACGCTTCACCGCATCAGTAATGTACTTCTTGAATTTAATCATGGTACTCAGACTTGCAGTGCATCAAATAAATATATCTTGTTTCTAGAATAATCTTCGAATATTCATAAACACCTCTCGCCGGGATAATCTTAGGATCGCTTAAATCAGAATGAACCATTTCTAACATATCTTTTCATGGCTCTATACCCCCTTGCCTTGAAAAAGGCAATTAATCATTTTTACTTCCAAGTAAGACTCACTAGTTTGATAGTTTCCACTTCCAATAAACCTAACGGTCCATCGGCTATCAACTTTAGAATCGTACTTAAGTAAAATGATCTAGTCTTAGATGCCAAAAGTATGTTTAGTTCATCTCCGAAGGTTCCTTTCTCTTACTAAGATTAGAAGATACATTATTAATTACTATTTGTTGCATTCGTGAGATAAACATGATTTTAGAGTGTACAAATTGTCACTATCGTACCATAACAGATTATAGCTCCATCCTTCATTATAATGACCATCTCATTTAAATAAAATAGAGTATTAATCTATAAATGCATAGAAACCGAAATGAAATTCTTTCTATTAAAACGTACGTAAAGACAATTTCTCTTAATCAAATGTTTATTCCTATCAAAAGATAAATAAACAACTCCCACTGCAACAGCCACTACTCTTGTAGTTTTATCCATGTACTTAATGATCTCATCATCACTATGTTTAAAACATTTAATGATTCCGGTATTTACGCACAACGTGTCAGTAAACGCCATCATTAATCATGTTTCAACAACTAGTGTGATAAATTGGTTTACCTATGCCACACGTTTTGTCAGAAGTTTCCCACCATGTACAACTTATTGTAATTCAGGTGAAACTTGCTCGAAACGTTTAGGTAAATTATGAAAAATAAAGTGAGCTAGGTTTCCCCTTAAATTTCTATTTCAAGTATTTCCAATTCATTTATCAAGTTAACCATGACCTCTTGCCTTTTTATCTTTCTCAAGTATCCGAAGAATCACATGAGACCATCGTATTTCTATGAACCTCTCATCTCTTCACTAAAGACTTAAATAGGCATCTGAAGCCATCCTTAGTGAGAACACATTTTGTTTTACTTAAGCAGTATGAATTAAAAAAGAAGATTCTTTTCTAATCATTAATTTAGGACATGTAAATATTATTTCTTTCAGTTAACATTAAGTGAAATAGTCATTAATTTAGGACATGTAAATATTATTTCTTTCAGTTAACATTAAGTGAAATAAACTATTTGAAAATTCAGAGAATCAAGTAAATAAATACCACGATCAAACACTCCGAATTTAAATTTTATATTGATTCCCTCAATAAACAATATAAAATAAATTTACCGACATCTCAAGCACCGTGAATTTGCATGTCACGTTAGTTTGGACGTATACAAACCCGAATATTCGCAAGAGAAGGTTTTACCCTTAATTCCATACATCATAATTAACCTTATGACTCAATAATTAATAGCCGGTTGTCCTTTAGCCATGCAATTTAATAGCAGTGACTCCGTTAGGGAGGATATATATTAATTATATATAAGTGTATACCATTATTTGATATTAAGTACGTTACCAAAGTTTGTGTGTCTTACAGTTGGAGAAGTCCACACAAATAATTTCCTACAACCATCAATTATTAATTTGTACCAGTGATCCGCAAATAAAACTCATCCGTTGGGGAGGAAGGCACTATAGCCGACTCATAAGTTTACTTGCATCACATTACAAATAATAATTATTTAATGAAATTTATTCCAATGATCCGCAAATAAAACTCATCCGTTGGGAAGGAAGGTACTAAAACCGATTCATAAGCTTACTTCCATCACTTAATAAATCAATAATGGAGGCTGCGGGATCATGACCAATCACTCTCCCACTTAGTTATTTAACAAGAAGATTTTTGCATGCATACAATATAACAGATATAATTATACAAATAAGCATGCTATTATTATGGCAAATAAGACAGTAAATCAAATAGCACATAAATTCCAAATATATATAATAATAATTGACAAATAAAACAATTATAACAATTATATATAAGGAAATAAAATAATTGCCAAATTAAAGTTGACTTGGTCAACAAACCAATTAAACAATTAAAACATGACTTGTGCAAGAAGAAACTTGAGCCTTAAGAAAAGGCTATTCACACGGTTTCACAGCAAGTGAAAACTGCATGTGTTGGGACCAATCCAAACTTGCCAAGTCATCGCTACACACATCCGCTGCATACAGAAAATTGCCACAACTCCCTTGCTATGTTATCATCCGCAGGATCCGCTGGAAACAGAAAAAATATATATGCACCGGCGTCACCCTATCGTGGAGTCCCAACGCCTGCCGAAAACCACCACCGTGATGTGGCAACAGTCCAGCCATGTATCTGACCACCGGAGAACTGCCATTCCCCGGAACCTCTTCTCACATCCGCTGCCGTGTCAGCTTCCAGCATGTGCTGAATCAGTGTTCCCAGCGAACTTCTAGCGCGCAACAGCCCTCCCACTGTCGGCTAGTTACTTCTACTGTCCAGGAGATCATGACGTCAACCTCCAGCAAGGCCGTGCTGCTTCCATCGATGGATCGCGTCGACTTCCATCTGGCAGATTGTGCAACCGAATCTGAACCAGTTCTGCCACCGAACTTGCTGGTCAAGCTCTTGGGAAGCCCGCTACCCAGCAACGCCGGAAACTTCCTGCCAACGTGAAGGCGTCGTGATCATCGCCATCACCGCCATCGCGACGTGATCTGGCGCTCACCATGATGCTGTCACCAATCGCCATTGATCGCAAGTCCATGCCGCCGATCAGTAGTTCCGATATCACAGCTGTTGCCAGCCACACCTCAGTCAGCCAAGCTTCCAGCCATGCCTGTAATCGACTTCGTCCATCCTTGCTGACCCGCCTAGAACCATCAGGGACTCTCTCCGAACTCAAGTGCAACCCGATCAGGAAGCTTGCAGACTCACTTTGAAAACTCCTCCCAACCCGGCGCCACCGTCGTCTAGCATTGACCGGCCGCCCGCTGCCTGTTGACAGAGGGTCAGCCACGTGCAATTGTGAACAGCCAGCCATGCTGATCTGTCAACATCTCGTCGACCAGCAACAGCCATCACACCAGCGGGCATAGCCAATTTCATCAGCGCCGTCGCTGCTAACTGGTCGTACTATCTTACCAGCGTGGCATACCGACCAGTGCACTCGCCGTCCACCTGGGTCCGCCTCCATCACCAGAATCAGCACATCGTGTTTTGCCAGGCAAAATCGGCGCGAATCCTTTTGGGCTGATCGTCGAGCCTCATGAGCCCCAATCTGCCTTTCACGTGTGTTATGCGTGTGATTCAGATTCCGGATTGATGAGAATGACTATTATATAGGCTACAACAGGGACCAGAAGGAGAAATTAGAGTTTGAGCCTCCCATTGGACTTAAGCATCCAAGTTTAGCCCAAAACTTATACTTAAGCCCAATAATAATAAATCATTCCACTAAATAAATATTATTGCACTGCCACCCTATTCCCAAATTACGTTTATGGGCTATTTTTATTATGAGACCGTAAATCTCCCCGTGTTTAAGATTCAATGCCCATTAATTAATTAAGTTACTGACAACTCCATTAAATAATATAATTACCGAGAGTAGTAGCACTCAACCGTATTATCATGCCGGAATAAATCCACCTGCAGGATTTACATGATAATCCTTATGAGCTCCTCAAGGGGACATCATCAATCAATTCCGTTAGGACAAGGATTCTTTCAACAATCAACATCACACCATAGAGACAGCATCACCTCCTAACTCACCGAGCATATTGATTAACAATTAAATCTCACCCATTGATGAATTAAGGAAATAAATACTGGCTTATGTGTTGAGATTATTGTATAGGGATTAAGAGTACGAACATCCATAGCAACAGAGATCAAGTTCTATTATATAGTCAGTATAAATCGAACGATCTCAACGCGGTCCTGCTCAATGCACTCAAAGTGCACTAGTGCAATTTTATAGTCAAGACAGACTAATACCAAACCACACTACAACCATACCAATAGATAGTCCCCGTCTATCTTGGTTGTGAACATCTGTTTATATTTTATAAGGAGCCGATAATATGATCTTCCATGTGACATCACATGATTAGCCATTTTGTAGTAGGGATGACCAATTAAAATAATTTATCGAACCACAGAGAGGTCGGCGCTAGAGCTTAAGCGAGATAACGTTTATCGCAATTTTATAGAGACGGTTCATCAATGGGATTGGTTGATCAAACAAGAAAATAATCAAAGCAAGCAAGCAATGATTAGCAAACAAGATAGATGGATGAAATGAGTGGTTTTCCAAGTTGAGTAAAAGTGAGATTAACAACAATTAAGAAGTGAAAATCCTAGGATAAATGTATCAAATTCATATGAACATGGGTATAAGACTAATGACCAACACTAGGTTCACCTAAACTCCTTCTCAAGATTAATAGGATATGGAATAAACTCAATGGATTGGTTCTCACTCAAACAATTCCAACTAGGTTCTAAGTTTGAAATGAGAGTCCCTTCAACGATTAATCAACCTCTCGATCAAATCAATAGGATGTCCTATCAAAGAGTTCTAAATAATAAAGGATTTCTCAATCTCTTTCCAATTTATAATGCACATGAAGTGTTTGATGAAATGATTCAATTAATTATCCTAAATATGCAATTGACTTCTCAATCTAATCACATGTTTAAAACAACAAACCACACAAATCATCATAAACCTCAAGATCTAAAGCATCAATGATAGAAAATCAATTAACCCAATCAACATATGAATTTAAAAACATAAATCCCAAAATTATCCAACAACTCTCATGTTGCTAATCTCACAAGGGAGATTAGCCTATCATCTTCATAAAGAAATTAACATAGACAATTAATTCCTTACAAATCATGATAAAACTATAAGGTTTAATACAAAGATTGAATGGAAACTCCCTTGATGTCACTTCAATGGTGATCTCCTCTCCTTCTTTGCACTTTCCTCTCTTCCTTGATCCTTTTCCTTCACTTGGATGTAGAAATTAATGGTAGGATGATGGTAGATCCAAAGGCTGAAGAATGGAAGAAGATGATGGTGTGGAATGGAAGAAATGGTGTGTGAGGTGTGTGGGCAGTTGTGAATTTTGGATCTAGATGATCAAAATGTTGAATGTAGTGGTATTTATACCTTTGTGGGCCTTCTAAAAGGAATCTGGAAATTTCAGCAATTTTTACACCAACACGGCTCGTGTACTGTAACACGGCCCGAGTCGTGTCTAGGGCACACGATCAACGCGAGCTTCAAACAGCGCACATCTCGTGCATAGCACACGGCCACAAGGGTGGCCGTGTTGTGTCTTCTTATGCTTGCACACGGCCATTCTTGACAGGGCTGTGTTTGGTACACAGCCCGTGTATCTACACACGGCCCGTGTTCTGCACTACGCACAGGGGTGGCCGAGTTGGTGTTTCAGGCGACAGCGCATAGCTTCTGCTTACAAGCCCGTGTGCGGAACTCAGATTGTGTATGCGACACGGCTCGTGTTCCTACACACGGCCGGCCGTGTTCTTGCTGTCATGTTTACTCTTTCACTATTTTGGCTCGTTCTCCCTCGTTTCAACTCCGAATTGAGATCCGTTTTTTCATAGGTTTAAGATCATTCACACACATTTCCATAAAAACACATAACACAGCCAAAGTACACAAAAAATACGGATAAAATAATACAAAAACACATATAAAAAGACACTAAAATCTAGGTGAAAATATCACTCATCATCGCACACCACATTATCTACAGTATAAAGTAAATGAACTTTTGCAATAACTTGAGTGCAAACGTTTAATCACATGATTCTCATTTCAAATATTATCTAAACATTGTTCATACAAAAAGCAAGACTTTTAGTGTACAATCCAACAACATCATGATGAAGAAAATATGCATCATGATGAAGGGAATAAGCATAGTGATGAAGGAAATGAGCGTCATGATGAAGAGAATTATCATCATGATGAAGAAAATATGCATCATGATGAAGAAATTGAGCATCATGATGAAGAAAATGAGCATAATGATAAAGGAAATATGCATCATGATGAAAAAAATGAGCATCATGATGAAGAAAATATGCATCATGATGAAGGAAATGAACTTCCTGTTGTTGGAAATGAGCATCATGATCAAAGAAAAGTGCATCATTATGAAGGAAATAAGCATCATGATTTAAGAAAATGAGCATCATTACATATGAAATAAGCATCATGATGAAGAAAATATGAATCATGATTAAAAAAATGAGCATCATGATGTAGAAAATGAGCATCATGATGAAGAAAATGAGCATCATGATGAAGAAAATGAGCATTATGACGTAGGAAATAAGCATCATGATGAAGAAAATGAGCATCATGATGAAAAATATGCATCATGATAAAAGAAAATAGCATCATGATAAAGAAAATATGCATCATGATGAAGAAAATATGCATCATGATGAAGAAATTAGCATCATGATGAAAGAAAAGAGCGTCATGATGAAGGAAATGAGCATCATGATGTAGAAAATATGCTTCATGATGAGGAAAATGAGCATGCTGATGAAGAAAATATGCATCATGATGAAGAAAATGAGCATCATGATGAGGAAAATGTGCATCATGATGAAGAAAATATGCATCATCATGAAGAAAATGAGCATCATGATGAAGAAAATATGTGTCATGATGAAAAAAATGAGCATCATGAAGAAAAAATTGAGCATCATGATGAAGAAATCATGATGAAGAAAATGAGCACCATGATTAATTAAATGAGCATCATGATGAAGAAAATATGCATCATGATGAAGAAAATTTGCATCATGATGTAGAAAATATGCACCATAATGAAGGAAATGAGCATCATGATGAAGGAAATGAGTATCATGACGAAGAAAATGTGCTTCACGATGAAGAAAATGTGCATCATGATGAAGAAAATATACATCATGATGAAGAAAATATACATCATGATGAAGAAAATATGCTTCATGATGAAGAAAATGAGCATGATGATGAGAAAATATGCATCATGATGAAGAAAATATGCATCGTGATCAACAAAATATGCATCATGATGAAGCTCATGATTAAGAAAATATATATCATGATGAAGAAAATGTGCATCATTATGTAGAAAATATGCTTCATGATGAAGAAAATGAGAATAACGTTGAAGGATATTAGCATCATGATGAAGAAAATGAGCATCATGATGAAGAAAATATGCATCATGATGAAGAAAATGAGCATCATCCTGAAGAAATTGAGCATCATGATGAAGAAAATATGCATCATAACGAAGAAAATGAGCATCTTGTTGGAGAAAATGAGAATCATGATGAAGGAAATGAGCATCATGATGAAGAAAATATGTATCATGATGAAAAAAATATGCATCATGTTGAGAGCATCATGATGAAAAAAATGTGCATCATGATGAAGAAAATAAGCATCATGATAAACAAAATATGCATCATGATGAAGAATGAGCATCTCGATGAAGAAAATATACATCATGATGAAGAAAATAAGCATCACGATGAAGAGATTGAACATCATGATGAAGAAAATATGCAACATGATGAAGGAAATGAGCATCGTGATGAAGGAAATGAGCATCATGATGAAGAGAATTAGCATCATGATTAAGAAAATATCCATCATGTTGAAGAAATTGAGCATCATGATGAAGAAAATGAGCATCATGATGAAGGAAATATGCATCATTATGAAGAAAATTAGCATCATGATGAAGAAAATATGTATCATGATGAAGGAAATGAGCTTCCTGATGTTAGAAATGAGCATCACAATCAAAGAAAAGTGCATCATGATGAAGGAAATAAACATCTTGATTTAAGAAAATGAGCATCATTACGTAGGAAATAAACATCATGATAAAGAAAATATGAATCATGATGAAAAAATGAGCATCATGAGGTTGAAAATGAGCATCATGTTGAAGATAATGAGCATCATGATGAAGAAAATGAGCATTATGACGTAGGAAATAAGCATCGTGATAATGAAAATGAGCATCATGATGAAAAATATGCATCATGATAAAAGAAAAAAGCATCACGATGAAGAAAATATTCATCATGATGAAAAAATTAGCATCATGAAGAAAGAAAAGAGCATCATGATGAAGGAAATGACATCATGATGATGAAAATGAGCATCATTATGAAGAAAAATTGCTTCATGATGAAGAAAATGAGCATGATGATGAAGAAAATATGCATCATGATGAAGAAAATGAACTTCATGATGAAGAAAATATGCATCATGATGAAGAAAAGGAGCATAATGAAGAACAATATATGCATCGTCATGAAGAAAATAAGCATCATTATGAAGAAAATATGCGTCATGATGAAGAAAACGAGCATCATGATTAAAAATTGAGCATCATAATGAAGAAATCATGAAGAAGAAAATGAGCATTATGATGAAGGAAATGAGAATCATGATAAAGAAAATATGCATTATGATGAAAAAAATGAGAATCATGATGAAGAAAATATGCATAATGATGAAGAAAATATGTATTATGATGAAGAATGAGCATCTTGATGAAGAAAATGACCATCACGATGAAGAGAATGAGCATCATGATGAAGAAAATATGCATCATGATGAGGGAAATGAGCATCTTGATGAAGATATGCATCTTGATGAAGAAAATGAGCACATGATGAAGAAAATATGCATCATGATGAAGGAAATGAGCATCACGATGAAATAGATATATGCGTCATGATTAAAGAAAATGAGCATCATGACGTAGGAAATAAGCATCACGATGAAGAAAATATGAATCATGATGAAGAAAATAAGCATCATTATGTAGAAAATGAGTATCATGATGAAGAAAATGAGCATCATGAAAAAGAAAATGAGCATTATGACGTACAAAATAAGCATCATGATGTAGAAAATAAGCATCATGATGAAAAAATATGCATCATTATGATTAAAATGAGCATCATGATGTATAAAATGAGCATAATGATGAAGAAAATGAGCATAACATGAAGAAGAAAATGAGTATTATGACGTAGGAAATAAGCATCATAATGAAGAAAATATGCGTCGTCATGAATAAAATGAGCATCATGATGAAGAAAATATGCGTCATGATGAAGAAAATGAGCATCATGATGAAAAATTGAACATCATGATGAAGAAATCATGATGAAGAAAATGAGCATTATGATGAAGGAAATGTGCATCATGATGAAGGAAATGAGCATTAAGATGAAGAAAATATGCATCATGATGAAGAAATTGAGCATCATGATGAAGAAAATATGCATTATTATTAAGGAAATGAGCATCATGATGAAGGAAATTAGTATCAAAATGAAGAAAATGAGCATCATGCCGAAGAAAATGAGCATTATGATGAAGAAAATTTGCATCGTGATGAAGAAAATGAGTATCATGATGAAGAAAATGAGCATTATGATTTAGAAACTATGCGTCATGATAAAGAGAAAATGCATCATGATGAAGAAAATGAGCATCATGATGAATTAAATGAGCATCATGATGAAGAAAATATGCATCATGATAAAAGAAAATGAGAAACAGATGAAGAAAATATGCATCATGATGAAGAAAATATGCATCATGATCAAGATAATGAGCATCATGATAATGAAGATATGCACTATGATGAAGAAAATGAGCATCATGATGAGGAAAATTTGCATCATGATGAAGAAAATATGCATCATGATCAAGAAAATATGCATCATAATGAAGCTCATGATGAAGAAAATATATATCATGAAGAAGAAAATGATCATCATGATGTAGAAATTATGCATCAAGATCAAGAAAATGAGCATCACAATGAAGGAAATGAGCATCATGATGAAGAAAATGAGCATCATGATGAAAAAAATATGCATCATCATGGAGAAAATGAGGATGATTATGAAGAAAATATGCATCATGATGAAGAAAATGAGAATCATGCTGAAGAAATTGAGCATCATGATGTAGAAAAATGAATTATAATGAAGAAAATGAGCATCATGATGGAGGAAATGAGCATCATGATGAATGAAATGAGCATCATGATGAAGAAAATATGAATCATGATGAAGAAAATATGCATCATGATGAAGAAAATATGCATCATGATGAAAGAAAATGAGCATCATGATGAAGAAAAAATGCATTGTGATGAAGAAAATGATCATCATGATGAACAAAATATGCATCATGATAAAGAGAAAATGCATCATGATTAAGAAAATGAACATCATGATGAAGTAAATGAGCATCATGATGAAGAAAATATGCATCATGATGAAGAAAATGAGCAAAATTATGATGAAAATACGCATCATGTTGAAGAATGTATGAATCATGATGACGAAAATGAGCATCATGATTAAGATAATGAGCATCATGATGAAGAAAATATGCATCATGATGAGAAATTGAGCAGCATGACGAAGATAATTTGCATTATGATGAAGAAAATATGCATCATGTTGAAGAAAATATGCATCATGATCAAGATAATGTGCATCATGATGAAGAAGATATGCATCATGATGAAGAAAATGAGCATTATGACGTAGGAAATAAGCATCGTGATAAAGAAAATGAGCATCATGATGAAAAATATGCATCATGATAAAAGAAAAAAGCATCACCATGAAGAAAATATTCACCATGATGAAAAAATTAGCATCATGAAGAAAGAAAAGAGCATCATGATGAAGGAAACGGCATCATGATGATGAAAATGAGCATCATGATGAAGAAAAAATGCTTCATAATGAAGAAAATGAGCATGATGATGAAGAAAATATGCATTATGATGAAGAAAATGAACTTCATGATGAAGAAAATATGCATCATGATGAAGAAAAGGAGCATAATGAAGAAGAATATATGCATCTTCATGAAGAAAATGAGCATCATGATGAAGAAAATATGCGTCATGATGAAGAAAACGAGCATCATGATTAAAAATTGAGCATCATAATGAAGAAATCATGAAGAAGAAAATGAGCATTATGATGAAGGAAATGAGAATCATGATAAAAAAAATAAGCATTATGATGAAAAAATATGAATCATGATGAAGAAAATATGCATAATGATGAAGAAAATGTGCATTATGATGAAGAATGAGCATCTTGATGAAGAAAATGAGCATCATGGTGAAGAGGATGAGCATCATGATGAAGAAAATATGCATCATGATGAGGGAAATGAGCATCTAGATGAAGATATGCATCTTGATGAAGAAAATGAGCACATGATGAAGAAAATATGCATCATGATGAAGGAAATGAGCATCACGATGAAATAGATATTTGCGTCATGATTAAAGAAAATGAGCATCATGACGTAGGAAATAAGCATCACGATGAAGAAAATATGAATCATGATGAAGAAAATAAGCATCATTATGTAGAAAATAAGTATCATGATGAAGAAAATGAGCATATGAAGAAGAAAATGAGCATTATGACGTACGAAATAAGCATCATGATGTAGAAAATGAGCATCATGATGAAAAAATATGCATTATGATAAAAGAAAAGAGCATCATGATGAAGAAAATATTCATCATGATGAGGAAAATATGCATCATGATGAAGAAATTTGCATCATGATAAAAGAAAAGAGCATCATGATGAAGGAAATAAGCATCATGATGAAGAAAATGAGCATGATGAAGAGAATGATCATCATGATGAAGAAAATTAGCGTCATGATGAAAAAATATGCATCATGATGAAAAAAATATGCATCATGATGAAAAAAATGAGTATCATGATGGAAAAAAATGAGAATCACGATGAAAAATATATGCATCATGATATACGAAATGAGCATAATGATGAAGGAAATTTGCATTATGATAAAGAAAATATGCATTATGAAGAAGAAAATATGCATCATGATGAAGAAAATGAGCATCATGATGAAGAAAATGAGCATCATGATGAAGGAAATGAGCTTCCTGATGTTGGAAATGAGCATCATGAACAAAGAAAAGAGCATCATGATAAAGGAAATATGCATCATGATTAAAGAGAATGAGCATCATGACGTGGGAAATAAGCATCATGATGACAAAAATATGCATCATTATGATTAAAATGAGCATCATGATGTATAAAATGAGCATAATGATGAAGAAAATGAGCATAACATGAAGAAGAAAATGTGCATTATGACGTAGGAAATAAGCATCATAATGTAAAAAATATGCGTCGTCATGAATAAAATGAGCATCATGATGAAGAAAATGAGCATCATGATGAAAAATAAAACATCATGATGAAGAAATCATGATGAAGAAAATGAGCATTATGATGAAGGAAATGTGCATCATGATGAAGGAAATGAGCATCAAGATGAAGAAAATATGCATCATGATGAAAAAATTGAACATCATGATGAAGAAAATATGCATTATTATTAAGGAAATAAGCATCATGATGAAGGAAATTAGTATCAAGATGAAGAAAATGAGCATCATGCCGAAGAAAATAAGAATTATGATGAAGAAAATATGCATCGTGATGAAGAAAATGGGTATCATGATGAAGAAAATGAGCATTATGATGAAGAAACTATGCATCATGATAAAGAGAAAATGCATCATGATGAAGAAAATGAGCATCATGATGAATGAAATGAGCATCATGATGAAGAAAATATGCATCATGATAAAAGAAAATGAGAAACAGATGAAGAAAATATGCATCATGATGAAGAAAATATGCATCATGATCAAGATAATGAGCATCATGATAAAGAAGATATGCATTATGATGAAAAAAATGAGCATCAAGATGAGGAAAATTTGCATCATGATGAAGAAAATATGCATCATGATCAAGAAAATATGCATCATAATGAAGCTCATGATGAAGAAAATATATATCATGATTAAGAAAATGATCATCATGATGTAGAAATTATGCATCAAGATCAAGAAAATGAGCATCACAATGAAGGAAATGAGCATCATGATGAAGAAAATGAGCATCATGATGAAAAAAATATGCATCATCATGGAGAAAATGAGGATGATTATGAAGAAAATAAGCATCATGATGAAGAAAATGAGAATCATGCTGAAGAAATTGAGCATCATGATATAGAAAATATGCATTATAATGAAGAAAATGAGCATCATGATAGAGAAAATGAGCATCATGATGAATGAAATAAGCATCATGATGAAGAAAATATGAATCATGATGAAGAAAATATGCATCATGATGAGAGCATCATGATGAAGAAAATATGCATCATGATGAAAGAAAATGAGCATCATGATGAAGAAAAAATGCATTGTGATGAAGAAAATGATCATCATGATGAACAGAATATGCATCATGATAAAGAGAAAATGCATCATGATTAAGAAAATGAACATCATGATGAAGGAAATGAGCATCATGATGAAGAAAATATGCATCATGATGAAGAAAATATGCATCATGATGAAGAAAATGAGCAAAATTATGAAGAAAATATGCATCATGATGAAGAATGTATGAATCATGATGACGAAAATGAGCATCATGATTAAGATAATGAGCATCATGATGAAGAAAATATGCATCATGATGAGAAATTGAGCAGCATGACGAAGATAATTTGCATTATGATGAAGAAAATATGCATCATGATGAAGAAAATATGCATCATGATCAAGATAATGTGCATCATGATGAAGAAGATGTGTATCATGATGAAGAAAACGAGCATTATGATAAAGAAAATTTGCATCATGATGAAGAAAATATGCATCATGATCAACAAAATATGTATCATGATGAAGCTCATGATGAAGAAAATGATCAGCATGATGCAGAAATTATGCATCAAGATAAAGAAAATAAGCATCACAATGAAGGATATGAGCATCATGATGAAGAAAATGAGCATCATGATGAATAAAATATACATCATCATGGAGAAAATGAGCATGATTATGAAGAAAATATGCATCATGATGAAGAAAATGAGCATCATGCTGAAGAAATTGGGCATCATGATGAAGAAAATTTGCATTATAATGAATAAAATGAGCATAATGATGGAGGAAATGAGCATCATGATAAATGAAATGAGCATCATGATGAAAAAAATTTGGATCATGATAAAGAAAATATGCATCATGATGAGAGCATCATGATGAAGAAAATATGCATCATGATGAAAGAAAATGAGCATCATGATGAAGAAAAAATGCATTGTGATGAAGAAAAGGAGAATCATGATGAAGAAAATGATCATCATGATGAACAAAATATGCATCATGATATAGAGAAAATACATCATGATTAAGAAAATGAGCATCATGATGAAAGAAATGAGCATCATGATGAAGAAAATATGCATCATGATGAAGAAAATATGCATCATGATGAAGAAAATGAGCAAAATTATGAAGAAAATATGCATCATGATGAAGAAAGTATGATCATGATGACGAAAATGAGCATCATGATGAAGAAAATATGCATCATGATGAAGAAAATATGCATCATGATGAAGAAAATGAGCAACATTATGAAGAAAATATGCATCATGATGAAGAAAGTATGATCATGATGACGAAAATGAGCATCATGATGAAAATAATGCATCATGATTAAGAAAATGAGCATCATGATGAAGGAAATGAGCATCATGATGAAGGAAATATGCATCATGATGAATAAAATGAGCAACATTATGAAGAAAATATGCATCATGATAAAAAAAAGTATGAACCATGATGACGAAAATGAGCATCATGATGATAGATAATGAGCATCATGATGAAGAAAATGTTCATCATGTTGAAGAAAATGAACATCATGACAAAGATAATTTGCATCACGATGAAGAAAATATGCATCATGATCAAGAAAATATGCATCATGATGAAGCTCTTGATGAAGAAAATATATATCATGATGACGAAAATATGCATCATGATGAAGATAACGAGCATAACGAAGAAGGAAATGAGCATCATGATGAAGAAAATGAGCATCATGATGAAGAAAATATGCATCATCATGAAGAAAATGAGCACGATGATGAAGAAAATAAGCATCATGATGAAGGAAATTAGCATCATACTGAAAAATTGAGCTTCATGATGAAGAAAATATGTATCATAACGAAGAAAATGAGCATCATGACAGAGGAAATGAGCATCATGTTTAAGGAAATATGCATCATGATGAAAAGAATATATATCATGATAAAAGCATCATGATGAAGAAAACATGTATCATGATCAAGAAAAATAGCATTATGATAAAGAAAATATGCATCATGATGAAGAAAATATGCATCATGATGAAGAATGAGTGTCTCGATTAAGAAAATATACATCATGATGAAGAAAATATGCATCATGATGAAAATAATATGCATCATGATGAAGGAAATATGCATCATAATGAAGAAAATATGAATCATGATGAAGAAAATGAGCATCATGATTAAGAAAATGAGCATCATGATGAAAAAATATGCATCATGATAAAAGAAAAGAGCATCATGATGAAGATAGTATGCATCATGATGAAGAGAATATGCATCATGATGAAGAAATTTGCATCATGATGAAAGAAAAGAGCATCATGATGAAGGAAATGAGCATCATGATGAAGAAAATGAGCATCATGATGAAGAAAATATGCATCATGATAATCAAATATGCATCTTGATGAAAAAAAATGTGCATGATGAAGAGAATAAGCATCATGATGAAGAAAACATGCATCATGATAAGGAAATGAGCATCATTGTGATAGAAATGAGCATCATGTTGAAGAAAATTAGCATCATGATGATGAAAATATGCATTATGATGTAGTAAATATGCATCATGATGAAAAAATATGCATCATGATAAAGAAAATTGCATCATGATGAAAAAATGAGAATCACGATGAGGAATATTGCATCATGATAAAAGAAATGAATATAATGATGAAGGAAATATGCATCATGATGAAGAAAATAAGCATAATGATGAAGAAAAGGAGCATCATGATGAAGAAAATATGTATCATGATGAAGGAAATGAGCATCATGATGAAGAAAATGATCTTTTTGATGTTGGAAATGAGAATCATGATAAAGGAAATGAGCATCACGATGAAGGAAATATGCATCATGATTAAAGAAAATGAGCATCATGACGTAGGAAATAAGCATCATGATGACAAAAATATGCATCATGATGAAGAAAATGAGCATCATAATATATAAAATGAGCACCATGATGAAGAAAATGAGCATATCATGATCAAGAAAATGAGCATCATGATGAAGAAAATAAGCAATATGACGTAGGAAATAAGCATCACGATGAAAAAAAAAGCATCATGATGAAAAATATGCATCATGATAAAGAAAAAGAGCATCATGATGAATAAAATATGCATCATAATAAAGAAAATATACATCATGATGAAGAAATTAGCTTCATGATGAAAGAAAAGAGTATCACGATGAAGGAAATGAGCATCATGATGATGAAAATGAGCATCATGATGAAGAAAATATGCCTCATTATGAAGAAAATGAGCATGATGTTGAAGAAAATATGCATCATAATGAAGAAAATATACATCATGATGAAGCTCATGATGAAGAAAATATATATCATGATGAAGAAAATGAGCATCATGATGAAGAAAATATGCATCATGATGAAGAAAATGAGCATAACGATGAAGGAAATGAGCATCATGATGAAGAAAATAGGCATCATGATAATGAAAATTGCATCATGATGAAGAAATTATGCATCATCATGAAGAAAATGAGCATGATAATGAAGAAAATATGCATCATGATGAAGAAAATAAGCATCATGCTGAAGAAATTGAGCATCATGGTGAAGAAAATATGTATCATAACGAAGAAAATGAGCATCATGATGCACAACATGAACTTCCGCTTGTTGTAGCACAACATATTATCTACAGTATTAAGTAAGTGGACTTATTGCATTGTGCATATAAATAAATTATAAGACGCAATCATTTGATCATATGATTCTTATTTCAAATTAATTGTTATAACATTGTTCATACAAAAACTAGACTTTTAGTATACAATCCAACAATCTCGCACTTATTCTAAAAGACTATGCTGTCATGTCTTCTGCCATACATCTGATTCCCACTCCCACTACACGACCATCAAAAGCTCTCGCTTTAAGGTCCTTGTAAATGGATTTACTAGATCATCCGATGCAATATAGGCGACAACAACCTTCCCCTCATCATACGATTTCTCGTAACAGGTGGTACTCACGCTCCATGTGTTTAATTGCTTATAGACTCGTGATTCCTTCAAGTTTGCAACTGCACCATTATCATCAAAATAAATTTTGATAACCTTGGACAAACGTAGAAACACTTCAAAGTCCATCATGAAGTTTCTAGAGTCATATAGATACTTTGGCTGCCTCATAGGCTCTAATTTATCATCTTTCCATGATGGAGTCCGGAATCTGAAATATATTTCTATATAACACTCCTCCATATTATGACTCAACTTCCTAAAATTAAACACATAACCTTTGAGGTGGATTTACTGTCGTCCCTATCTGATTTGAAAAATCTGAATTTATGTAACCCATAAGAAGCAGTAAATCTGTTCGGTAAGTCCCATATAATTCCTGGTCCTTTTCAGGAACATAAGTATGTCTTATCACAGTTCATCATTCTTATTTAGGGTTACCTTTGATACCCACTATTCATGCATTCGGCAAAATAGTTATGTATACTCGTGCATAACATTTCTTAGATTAAGCTTCCTTATTCGCCGAAGCATAAGGAACCACTTTCGTCACCTTTATCTTCTATTTTGTCTCAAGACACATTTTGTTAGATAATGTCACATGCTAAAACAAATAAGGATCATATCATCTCATGAAGCTTGAGACAAGCAAAACATCCTTTTTTTGTGATCTGTATTACCGTGACCAAAAGGATATTTTTGCTTTTCTTAAGTCCTTCATTTCATACTGCCTTATTAACCATATCCATACGCCCGACAATACTTTTTCATTGTCTCCAATGAGTAATATATCATCTACGTACAGTACAAGAAATACCACCACATTTTTGTCACTCTTTTTCAATACACAAGACACATCCGCGCATCGATTAAATCCATATGACTGGATTACCTCATCAAAATAGATTTTTCATGTTCTTGAAGCTTGCTTTAGTCCATTGATGAAAACTTTTAAGCTTACACACAAAATGCTCTTAGCCTTTGCAATGAATCAGTCTGGTTGCTTCACATAGATGTTTTCCTCAAGACTTCCAATCAGGAAAGCTGTCTTGACATATCTTTGCTATTCCTCATATTTCATATGAGTAGCAACAGATAAAAGAGTCCTGATCAACATAGGCATAGCTATCGGCGAAGAGGTTTTCTCATAATCGAACCTTTTCTTGATGATTATACTTTTTCGTAACAAGCTTTGCTTCCAAGGTTTTCACCTTACCATATGATCCTCTTTAATTTTGTATGACTACTTCCAATGGCTTTTACACCATTTAGAGGTCCTACAAGCTCCCAGACTTGATTTAGAATCCATCGATTCTATTTCAGAAACCATTGCACTTTGCTAAGATTCGACATTTCTATTTGTAGTGCTTCGTCGTATCCGTGGATCCATTCCATGTTTGCTAGGGACCAAGTCTCACGACTTTTCCAAACCATATATCTTACAGGTTGTCGAACAATTATCCCATTATGACAAGGCACTACACATAATTGTATATCAGACGTGACACGCGTTGCAGTTTACCTTGTGGTAAATCCTCTTGTACACTTGGTACTAATACTTTGTGTTTTTCCTCTCACTTCTTTTAGAACAATTTATTCATGGGTGTATGATTTAATACATAGTCCTTTTCCAAAAATCTAATTTTTGTGTTAACAATCACCCTTCGATCTTTTGGACTAAATAAATCATCACCTTTTATTTTTCTAGGATATCCCATAAACAGAAAAACATTCATACAAATTACTGTTTCTAGGACATATCCATAAAATGAATTTAATAATTCCAAATAACTCATCATCTATCTAACCATTTCCATAAGAGTCTTTCTCTTATTAGAATTACAAGATGTGTTATTAATTACTATTTGTTGCACCCATGGGAGAAATATGATTTAAGAGTTTACAAATTGTCTCCAACGTACCACACAGATTATAGCTCCATCCCTCATCACTATGACCATGTCATTTGAATGAAATGGAGTATCCATCCGTAAATGCATAAAAACTGAAATCAAATTCTTTCTATGAAAAACGTACGTAAAGACAATTTCTCAAAACCAAATGTTTATTCATATCGTAAGATAAATAAACAACTCCTACTGCAACAGCCACTACTCTCGTAGTATTACCCATGTCTATAATAATCTCATCATCAATTAATTGCAGACATTTAGTGATTTTGGTATCTACACACAACATGTCAGTAGATGCCATCACTAATCATGCTTCAACGACTAGTGAATGAGATACTAACCTTGTTCACATCTTGATGAAATTGGATTTCCTTCGCTACATGTTTTGTCAGAAGTTCCCCACCATATATTGTTGGCGCTTGGATCATTTGGTTAACATAACCCGTTAGGGTTCCATACATTTCTAATATCAGCGGAAGCAATAAATCATAGAAACGATTACCGTTCACCAGGGTATGTTGAAGAAAGATGATTCACGCTAGCAGACTGTGCAGTCCCACGAGAATGGCCATAACTTCCTCGTCTGATGTTGGAATTGAATAATCTTTGTGCTCAGACGATTCTCTTTTCAAGGGCTTTCCGTCAGCATATTGATCATTGAATTTTAAGTACTGCCTTTTAACTTACTCAAGTATCCGAAGAGTTACATGAGACCATCATATTTCTATGAATTTCTTATCTCTTCACCAGAGACTTTAATATGCATCATGATAAGTCTTTTGTGAGAACACACACGTATTTCTTAAGCAGTAAAATTAGAATTCAAGATTCTTTTCTAATCATCTAATTTTGGACCAGTAAATATAATTTCTTTTAGTCAACCATAAGTGAAATAAAACAATTTGAAATTCAGAGAACCATAAAAAAATACACCGATCAAATCTTCGAATTTATCCATTTATATTGATTCCCTCAAAACAATATAAAATATAAATTCACCGACATCTCAAGCACCGTGAGTTTGCAAGCCACGATAGTGTGGACGCTTACAAACCCGAACATTTACAAGAGAAGGTTTTACCCATTAATTTCATTTGTCAACCTAACTTTATGACAAAATAATTAATAGTCGGTTCCTCTTTAGCCATGCAAATAAAAGCAGTGACTCCGATGGGGAGAATACTTATTATTTACACCTAAGTTTACACCATTATTTGACCCCAAGTCCATTGCGCGAGCTTATGTGCCTTACAGATGGAGAAGTACACACGCGCTCGGATAACTTCCTACAGTCATCAATTATAAGTCTGTACAGTGATCCGCACATGAACTCATCCGATAGGGAGGAAGGTCTATGCCAACACGCAAGTTCATGTACATCACATTACAAATATAATTTTAAAGAAGCCTGTTCCAGCAATATCCATGAATAAACTCATCCGATGGGGAGGAAGGCTCTAATGCCGACGCGCAAGTTTATTCACATTGCTAACAAACCAATAATGGAGGCCGCGAGAATTAATTACCAATCCCCTCTCCCACTTAGTTATTTAAAACCAAGGGTTTTTACATGCATATAATATTCAGAATAATATACGCAACCTAGCATGCTCATACTTCCAAATATATAATAATAATTGACCAATAAAACAATTATAGAAGTTATATATAAGGAAATAAATTGCCAAAAATAAGTTGACTTGATCAACACTCCAACATACATGCATATAATATATCAAATATAATACGCAATCTAGCATGCTTCTATTTAAGACAATAAATCATATATAATCATGCATACATATATAACAATAATCAATTAATAAATCAATTATAACAGTTTTATAACAGCGAATTCGATTGTTCGCCACCAATCATGAATGCGGACAACTGCGATGGGGATCGACCTCCCCGCAGCTTGCTCCACCACTCCGGCACCCTGCCCGATCATATTGTGAAGACTCACGCGGAATCTGATGCAGACCAGTCGAACTTGATGCAAACCCACTCGAACCTAGTGCAGAGTCGATCGAACCTGATGCAGACCAATCGAACCTGATGTGAATCTACTCGAACCTGGTGCAACATTGATCGAACCTGATGCAGACCAGTCGAACCTGATGCAAATCCGCTCGAACCTGGTGCAACATCGATCGAACCTGATGCAGACCAATCGAACCTGATGTAAATCCGCTCGAACCTAGTGCAGCGTCGATCGAACCTGATGCAGATCTGCTCGAACTGTCGCTCGTCCAAGGGCCTACTTGCACGGTACCAAGTTCAGACCAACGCGCAACATCAAACTACACCTACTGTCGTTCAGGGTTCGCAATTGTAGGAACCAGGGAATCCAATCTCCACCGTCCAGAATGTACTACATTGATTTTTGAATATTCTATCCAAATTACAGGTCGATCCAACGGTTAGTTTATGAGAAACGGCTCTTTTCCCTCGACTGCGCAGAACAGAATCGCCCAAAAAACTGCTTCTGTTTTCGGCGTATTCCCGACAACAAAAAGCTTTAAATACGATCTTCACCGTTCAGAATGTACATCCACAAAGTCCGAACGTGCTGACCAAAATTCAGCCTGATCCGACAGTTGAAACTCTGGTTATTGCCTCTGCAATATCACTGCGCTGGATTTTCTCTCAATTTCTTCCTTCCATGTGAAATTGACGAACAGTTTTTGTCGAATCCTCTCACACACAACCATCGACGAACAGATATGATATAGGGTATATTTCACATAGGGATATACATGGTTTGTGCAGTAAAACCAAAACCCTAAAGCATGCGATCCTAATTTCAAAAAATTAATCACATAAACCCTAGTCTAACGTGTCACGCTTCACCACGAAACCGAAGCTCTGATACCAATTGTTGGCGCTTGGATCATTTGGTTAAAGTAACCCGTTAGGGTTCCATACATTTCTAATATCAGCGGAAGCAATAAATCATAGAAACGATTACCGTTCACCAGGGTATGTTGAAGAAAGATGATTCACGCTAGCAGACTGTGCTGTCCCACGAGAATGGCCATAACTTCCTCGTCTGATGTTGGAATTGAATAATCTTTGTGCTCAGACGATCCTCTTTTCAAGAGCTTTCCGTCAGCATATTGATCATTGAATTTTAAGTACTGTACGATTTTATATCAATTTCGCAATGTGGCAGACAGCAGCAGCAAACTACCTTCTAATTTTCTGCCGTATGTCCCAAGTCCGATCTCGACGTCGTGTGGGCGACGATCTACGAGACCTCCTCAATCTGCTCTCAACCCTCATCACACGTGAATGATCAATCAGATTAGGGTTCCAATAAGTTGAGGTGACTTATATACATGGGCTACAGCAGGGACCAGGAGGAGAAATTGGGTTTGGCCTCAATTTGGCTTAAGTATCCAAGCTTAGCCCAAAGCTTATACTTAAGTCCAATAATAATAATATATTCCACTAAAATATTATTACTGCACTGCCTTTCCAATCCCAAAATTACGTTTTGGGCTCCTTCTTATTATGAGCCCGTTAGTCTCCCCATGTTAAAGATATACAATGTCCATTAATTAATTTAAGTTACAGACAACTCAATTAATTAATATCTCATCCAAGAGTAGTACCACTCAACCTCATTATCATGCCGGAATTAATTCCACCTGCAGGATTTACATGATAATCCTTATGAGCTCCTCAAGGGGACATCATCAACCTATGACGGACACGGATTCCTTCTACAATCAACAGCACATCATAGAGACAGCACTACTTCCCAACTCATCGAGTTTGTTGATTTAATTACATGTAAATCTCACCCATTGATGAATCAAAGAAATACATACTGCCCTACGTGTCGAGGTTATTGTATAGGGATTAAGAGCACGAACTTCCATAATAACAGAGATCAAGTTCTCCTATAAGTCAGTATAAGTCGAACGATCTCAAGCGGTCCTGCTCAATACACACAAGTGCACTAATGTGATTTTATAGCCAAGACAAGCTAATACCAAACCACACTACAATCATCCCGATAGAGAGTCCCCGTCTATCTCGGTTGTGAGCATCTGTTTATACTTTATAAGAAAACCGATAATATGATCTTCCGCGTGTTGTCGCACAACATATTATCTACAGTATAAAGTAAGTGGACTATTGCATCGTGCATATAAATAAATTATAAGACGCAATCATTTGATCATATGATTCTCATTTCAAATTAATTGTTATAACATTGTTCATACAAAAAGCTAGACTTTTAGTATACAATCCAACATATACAACCTCTCGTATTTCAGGTAGAACTTGCTAAAAACATCCAGGCAAATTATGGAGAATAAATTGATCTAGGTTCCCCTTCAATTTCTACTCCAAGCATTTCCAATTCATTCATCAACTTATCCATGACCTCATGCCTTTCCATCTTTCTCAAGTACCCAAAGAGTAGCATGAGACCATCATATTTCTATGAACCTCTCACCTCTCCACTAGAGACTTTAAATAATAGGCATCACAGAAAATCCTTAGTGAGAACACACAATTATATTTTCTTAAGCAGTAAGAATTAAATTCAAGATTCTTTTCTAATCATCTAATTTTGGAGCAGTAAATATAATTTCTTTCAGTAAACAATAAGCGAGATTAAACCATTTGAAAATTCAGAGAATCACATATATACACCAACCAAATCTTCGAACTTATCCATTTATATTGATTCCCTCAAAACAATATAGAATATAAATTCACCGACATCTCAAGCATCATGAATTTGAAAGCCACGATAGTGTGGACGTTTACAAACTCGAAAATTTACAAGAGAAACTTTTACCCATTAATTTCATTTATCAACCTAACCTCATGACAAAATAATTAATAGTCGATTCCTCTTTAGCCATGCAAATAAAAGCAGTGACTCCAATGAGAATGATACTTATTATTTGCATCTAAGTGTACACCATTATTTGACCCCAAGTCCATTGCGCAAACTTATGTTCCTTACAGATAGAGTAGTATACACGCGCTCGGATAACTTCCTACAGTCATCAATTATAGGTTTATACCAGTGAACCGCATATAAACTCATCAAATAAGGAGGAAGGTCTATGCCAACGCGCAAGTTCATGTGCATCACATTACAAACATAATTATTTATTAAAGTCTGTTCCATCAATCCATGAATAAACTCATCCGATAGGGAGGAAGACTCTAATGCCGACGTGCAAGTTTATTCACATTGCTAACAAACCAATAATGGAGGCCGCGGGAATTATTTACTAATTTCCTCTCCCACTTAGTAATTTAACACCGAGGGTTTTTATATGCATACAATATTCATAATAAAATACGCAACCTAGCATGCTCCTATTACGACAAATAAGGCAGTAAATCACAGAGAATCATGCATAGTATATACAACATTAATCCAATAATTAAATTGATTATAAACAGTTATATATCGCCGAATTCGATTGTTCGCAACTAATCATGAATGTGGGCAACGCAGACGGGGATTGACATCCATATGCCAAGTTGCCCATCCACCGTGTTCCATAATAACCAAGCTCGACTCGAGAATGCCACCACGCCAAAACTCGACAAGAGCTTGCCACCGAGCTCATCTCCGTGCTCTCATGCCTCCGTGCAAGCAGCCCACACGCTTGGCAGAACAGCCATCATGCATGCATGCCTTGGCCTTCCAACACGCTTTCTAGAAACCTTGTCCAGCAGTCACCCGCCATTGCCCAGCAGCTAGCCATGACGTCTTCCAGCCGCACGCCATGCCGCCATTGGACTATCCAGGCACCATCGCTTCGCGCTTCTATCTAGCCAACACAGCCCACTTCACAACGAATCCATGCAGCCAGCTTCCGCACTTGGACACTGCACAGACCAGATCAGCAATCAGCTAGACTCACTCGGGCCTAGCAAACTGTAGTTTTAGCCATCAACCAGGCTCGACCGTTTCCCGACTCAACCTGGTCACCATTAAGACTCGATTGGAACCACGCAGGACTCGCCTCGAATGGCTGTGCTTTGCTCCATCGGTCGTGTCTCACGCCACCTGCTGTAAAATCACGTGAGCCCATCCAAAAATTTCCATGACTCGCCCAGAATCTTAGCAGACTCGATCCGAAGTTCATGCTGACCCAATCGGAAAATAGCTAGACCTGTGACTAGCCGGAACTGTTGGCAGACTCACCTAGAAAGGGCCTGTAACTCACCCGGAATGCTGGACCGACGTGCAACCTTCTGTTGACTTCGCCTGTGAGTTCCACCGCCGAGGCCTCCCGACTGAAACCCACACTGCAAATCACTATACCAGTGCCAGCCACCAGCTTGCCGTCACCAGCATTCCACGAGCCACCCCAAACATCTTCCATCGTCAAATAGCCACCAAAATGCCCATCAATTGCTCGCCAACAAGCCATCGTCACCTCCTTTAGGCGTCACAAGCCAGCCACACACTTGAACGCCAATGTACACACCGGCAGTCAGCATCACACGCCCATCAGCACTCTTCGCACACCAATGAGTGCCTACAATGCAGCCCACCTTGTAATATCCGTGAGCCACATGCCCGATGCCGTGCCACACTGCCTTGCGCGCTAAGCCGACTGTAGTACGCCGCAATTTGGTCACACCGTGCACGCCGAGCTCTCCATCGGGCTTCAAGAAACCACACCTGTCATCACCGCACGGCATCGCTCCATTATGTCCGACACACCACCATCGTGCCACCGCCGCTCAACGCCGGTGTCACCCAGCCTCGTCAAGCCATCGTGTGGTGTATGTGTGTCGTGTACAGTTAGGGTATCCAGCAAGAAATAAGTTCTACAAACCCTAATCACACGTATGGCACATAAACCCTAGTCTAACGTTTCACTCCTCCCCACGAAACCGAAGCTCTGATACCGATTATTGGCGTTCGATCATTTAGTTAACATGAACCTTTAGGGTTCCGTACGTTTCTAATAGGTAGCGGAATCAAGTAAACAAGAAACGTATTACCTTTCACCAGGGTATGTTGAAAACGATGTATTCTCGCCACCAGCCTGCGCAGCCTCACCGTTTTGGGCATAACTCTCTCATTCGATGTTAGATTTGAGTGATCTACATGCCAAAAAGATCCTCTCTTCAGTGGCGTTCCATCAGTATATCACACGTCCTGTTCTGAAGTCTGTACGATTTTATAAAAATTGTAGAAGTTGGCAGACATCAGCAACCAACAACCTTTCAGTCTTCTGTTGTATTCCCAAGTCAAATCTCGACGTCGTGTGGGAGACGATCCTCAAGATCTTCTTGATCTGCTATTCCCTCACCCTCCTCACAGTGTTAGGCGTGATTAATCTCATCGATTAGGGTTTCTTGACAGTTGAGATGACTTATATATGGGCTACAGCAGGGACCAGGAGGAAAAATTAGAGTTGGACCTCCATTGGCCTTAAGTATCCAAGATTAGCCCAAAGTTTATACTTAAGTCCAATAATAATAATATATACCACTAAAATATTATTACTGCACTACCATTCTAATCCTATAATTACGTTATGGGCTCCTTCTTATTATGAGCCCGTTAGTCTCCCCATGTTTAAGATATACAATGTCCATTAATTAATTAAGTTACTGACAACTCCATTAATTAATATCTCATCCAAGAGTAGTACCACTCAACCTCATTATCATGCCGGAATTAATTCCACCTGCAGGATTTACATGATAATCCTTATGAGCTCCTCAAGGGGACATCATCAACCTATGACGGACACGGATTCCTTCTACAATCAACAGCACACCATAGAGACAGCACTACTTCCCAACTCATCGAGTTTGTTGATTTAATTACATGTAAATTCACCCATTGATGAATCAAAGAAATACATACTGCCCTACGTGTCGAGGTTATTGTATACGGATTAAAAGCACGAACATCCATAATAATTGAGATCAAGTTCTCCTATGAGTCAGTATAAGTCGAACGATCTCAAGTGGTACTGCTCAATACACACAAAGTGAACTAATGTGATTATATAGACAAGACAAGCTAATACCAAACCACATTACAACCATCCCGATAGAGAGTCCCCGTTTATCTCGGTTGTGAGAATCTGTTTATACTTTATAAGGAAATCGATAATATGATCTTCCGCGTGTTGTCACACAACATATTATCTACAGTATAAAGTAAGTGGACTTATTGCATCGTGCTTATAAATAAATTATAAGATAATCATTTGATTATATGATTCTCATTTCAAGTTAATTGTTATAACATTGTTCATACAAAAAACTAGACTTTTAGTATACAATCCAACAGATGCATATTTTCTTCATCATGATGCATATTTTCTCCATCATCATGCTCATTTTCTTCATCATGAAGCATATATTCTTCACAATGATGCAAATTTTCTTCATCATGATGCACATTTTCTACGTCATGATGCTCATTTCCTTAATCATGATGCTCATTTCCTTCATCACAATGCATATTTTCTTCATCATGATGCTCATTTCCTTCATCATGATGCAAATTTTCTTCATCATGATGCTCATTTAACTAATCATGATGTTCATTTCTTTCATCATAATGCTCATTTTCTTCATCATGATTTCATCATCATGATGCTCATTTTATTCATCATGATTCATATTTTCTTCATCAAGATGCTCATTTTCTTCATGACGATGCATAATTTCTTCATCAAGATGCTCCTTTTCTTCATCATGATGCATATTTTCCAAATCATGATGCTCATTTTCTTCATCAAGATGCATATTTTCTTCATCATCATGCTCATTTTCTTCATCATTAAGCATATTTTCTTCATCATGATGCTCATTTTCATCATCGTGATGCTCATTTCCTTCATCGTGATGATAATTTCTTCATTATGATGCATATTTTATTCATCATGATACTCACTTCTTTTATCATGACGCATATTTTTCATCATGATGCTCATTTTCTTCATCATGATGCTTATTTCCTACGTCATAATGCTCATTTTATTCAACATGATGCTCATTTTCTTCATCATGATGCTCATTTTCTACATCATGATGCTCATTTTTTTCATCATGATTCATATTTTTTCATCATGATGCTTATTTCCTACGTAATGATACTCATTTTCTTAAATCATGATGCTTATTTCCTTCATCATGATGCTTTTTAATTGGTCCTGATGCTCATTTCCAACATCAGGAAGCTCATTTCCTTCATCATGATGCTCATTTTCTTAATCATGATGCATATTTTCTTCATCATTATGCTCATTTTCTTCATCATAATGATCAATTTCTTCATCATGATGCATATTTTCTTTATCATGATGCACATTTCCTTCATCATTACGCTTATTTTATTCATCATGATACTCAATTCCTTCATCATGATGCATATTTTCTTCATCACGATGCTAATTCTCTTCATCATGACGCTCATTTCCTCTATCACGATGCTCATTTCCTTCATCATGATGCTCAATCTCTTCATCTTGATGCTCATTTTCTTCTTCAAGATGCTCATTCTTCATCATGATACATATTTTTTCATCATGATGCATATTTTCTTTATCATGATGCTCATTTTCTTTATCATGATGCATATTTTCTTCATCATGATTCTCTCATCATGATGCATATTTTTTTTATCATGATGCATATTTTCTTCATCATGATGCTCATTTTTTTCATCTTGATGCTCATTTCCTCCATCATGATGCTCATTTTCTTCGTTATGATGCATGTTTTCTTCATCATGATGCTTAATTTCTTCAGCATGAGCTCATTTTCTTCATCATGATTCATATTTTCTTCATCATCATGCTCATTTTCTTTATGATGATGCATATTTTCGTCATCATGATGCATATTTTCTTCATCATGATGTTCATTTTCTTCATCATGATGCTCATTTCCTTCATCAATATGCTCATTTTCTTCATCATGATGCTCATTTTCTTCATCATGATATATATTTTCTTCATCATTAGCTTCATCATGATGCATATTTTCTTGATCATGATGCATATTTTTTTTCATCATGAAGCATATTTTCTTTATCTTAACGCATATTTTCTTCATCATGGTGCAAATTTTCTTCATCATGATGCACATTTTCTTCATCGTGAAGCACATTTTCTTCGTCATTATGCTCACTTCCTTCATCATGATGCTCATTTCCTTCATCATGATGCATATTTTCATCATCATGATGCTCATTTAATTAATCATGATGCTCATTTCCATCATCATAATGCTCATTTTCTTTATCATGATGCTTAATTTTTTCATCATGATGCTCATTTTCTTCATCACGACCCATATTTTCCTCATCATGATGCTCATTTTCTTCGTGACGATGCATATTTTCTTCATCTTGATGCTCTTTTTCTTCATCATGATGCATATTTTCCTCATCATGAAGCTCATTTTATACATCATGATACTCATTTTTTCATCATGATGCATATTTTTTCATCGTGATGCTCATTTTTTCATCATTATGCTTATTTCCTATGTCATGATAATCATTCTCTTTAATCATGATGCATATTTCCTTCATCGTGATGCTTATTTCCTTTATCATGATGCTCTTTTCTTTGATCATATTTTCTTCATCATGATGCTCATTTCCAACATCATGATGCATATTTTCTTATCATAATGCATATTTTCTTCATCATTATGCTCGTTTCCTTTATCATGAAGCATATATTCTTCATCGTGATTCTCATTTTTCCATCATGATGCATATTTTTTTCATCATGATACATATTTTCTTCATCATAATGCATATTTTCTTCATCATGACGCTAATTTTCTTCAACATGATGCTCATTTCCATCATCATGATACTCATTTCCTTCATCATGATGCATATTTTCTTCATCACGATGCTAATTCTCTTCATCATGACGCTCATTTCCTCTATCACGATGCTCATTTTCTTCATCATAATGCTCAATCTCTTCATCTTGATGCTCATTTTCTTCTTCAAGATGCTCATTATTCATCATGATACATATTTTTTCATCATGATGCATATTTTCTTTACCATGATGCTTATTTTCTTTATCATGATGCATATTTTCTTCATCATGATTCTCTCATCATGATGCATATTTTTTTTATCATGATGTATATTTTCTTCATCATGATGCTCATTTTCTTTATCTTGATGCTCATTTCCTCCATCATGATGCTCATTTTCTTCGTTATGATGCATGTTTTCTTCATCATGATGCTTAATTTCTTCAGCATGAGCTCATTTTCTTCATCATGATACATATTTTCTTCATTATCATGCTCATTTTCTTTATGATGATGCATATTTTCGTCATCATGATGCATATTTTCTTCATCATGATGTTCATTTTCTTCATCATGATGCTCATTTCCTTCATCGATATGCTCATTTTCTTCATCATGATGCTCATTTTCTTCATCATGATATATATTTTCTTCATCATGAGCTTCATCATGATGCATATTTTCTTAATCATGATGCATATTTTCTTCATCATGAAGCATATTTTCTTCATCTTAATGCATATTTTCTTCATCATGGTGCAAATTTTCTTCATCATGATGCACATTTTCTTCATCGTGAAGCACATTTTCTTCGTCATTATGCTCACTTCCTTCATCAGGATGCTCATTTCCTTCATCATGATGCATATTTTCATCATCATGATGCTCATTTAATTAATCATGATGCTCATTTCCATCATCATAATGCTCATTTTCTTTATCATGATGCTTAATTTTTTCATCATGATGCTCATTTTCTTCATCACGACCTATATTTTCCTCATAATGATGCTCATTTTCTTCTTGACGATGGATATTTTCTTCATCTTGATGCTCTTTTTCTTCATCATGATCCATATTTTCCTCATCATGAAGCTCATTTTATACATCATGATGCTCATTTTTTCATCATGATGCTCATTTTTTCATCATGATGCTTATTTCCTATGTCATGATAATCATTCTCTTTAATCATGATGCATATTTCCTTCATCGTGATGCTTATTTCCTTTATCATGATGCTCTTTTCTTTGATCATATTTTCTTCATCATGATGCTCATTTCCAACATCATGATGCATATTTTCTTATCATAATGCATATTTCCTTCATCATTATCCTCGTTTCCTTTATCATGAAGCATATATTCTTCATCGTGATTCTCATTTTTCCATCATGATGCATATTTTTTTCATCATGATACATATTTTCTTCATCATAATGCATATTTTCTTCATCATGACGCTAATTTTCTTCAACATGATGCTCATTTCCATCATCATGATACTCATTTCCTTCATCATGATGAATATTTTCTTCATCATGATGCTCATTCTCTTCATCATGCTCATTTTCTTCATCAAGATGCATATTTTATCATCATGATGCATATTTTACTCATCATGATGCTCATTTTCTTCATCATGATGTTCATTTCGTTCATCATGATGCACTTTTCTTTCATCATTATGCAAATTTCTCCATCACGATGCATATTTTCTTCATCATGATGCTCATTTTCTTCATCAAGATGCTTATTTCCTAAGTTATAATCCTCATTTTTTTCATCATGAATCTCATTTTCTACATCATGATGCTCATTTTTTTCATCATGATTCATATCTCCTTCATCATGATGCTTGTTTCCTACGTCAGGTTACTCATTTTATTAAATCATGATGCAAATTTTCTTCATCATGATGTTCTTTTCTTTGATCATGATGCTTATTTCCATCATCAGGAAGCTCATTTCCTTCATCATGATGCATATTTTATTCTTCTTGATTCTCATTTTCTTCATCAGGATGCATATTTTCTTTATCATGATGCATATTTCCTTCATCATGATGCATATTTTCTTCACCATGCTGTACAATTTCTTCATCATTATGCATATTTTCTTCATCATGATGCTCAATCTCTACATTGTGATGCACATTTTCTTCATCATGATGTATATTTTCTTCATCGAGATGCTCATTCTTCATCATGATGCATATTTTCTTCATAATGATGCATATTTTCTTTATCATAATGCTCATTTTCTTCATCATGATGCTTATTTTCTGCATCATGATGCTCTCATCATGATGCATATTTTTCTCATCATGATGTATATTTTCTTCCTCATGATGCTCATTTACTTCATCACGATGCTCATTTCCTCCATCATGATTATCATTTTCTTTGTTATGATGCATATTTCTTCATCATGATGCTCAATTTCTTCTGCAAGAAGCTCATTTTCTTCATTATGATGCATAATTTCTTCATCATCATGCAGATTTTCTTCATCATGATGTATATTTTCTTCATCATGATGCTCATTTTCATTGTCATGATGCTCATTTCCTTCATCATGATGATAATTTCTTCATCATGATGCATATTTTCTTCATCATGATGTATATTTTCTTCATCATGATACTCTTTTCCTTTATCATGATGCATATTTTTCATCACGATGCTCATTTTCTTCATCTTGATATGCTCATTTTCTTCATCTTGATGCTCATTTTATACATCATGATGCTCATTTTCATCATCATGATGCATATTTTTATCATCATGATGCTTATTTCCTTCGTGATGATTATCATTCACTTTATCATGATGCATATTTCCTTCATCGTGATGCTCATTTCCTTTATCATGATGCTCTTTTCTTTGATCATGAGGATCTTTCCAACATCAGGAAGATCATTTCCTTCATCATGATGCTCATTTCCTTTATCATGATGCATATTTTCTTCATCATGATGCACATTTTCTTCATCATGATGCATATTTCCTTCATCATTATGCTCATTTCCTTTATCATGATGTATATATTCTTCATCGTGATTCTCATTTTTTTTATCATGATGCTCATTTTTTTCATCATGATGCATATTTTTTCATCAGGATGCATATTTTCTTCATCCTGACACTAATTTTCTTCAACATGATGCACATTTCTATCCTCTTGATGCTCATTTCCTTCATCATAATGCATATTTTCTTCAACATGATGCATATTTTCTTCAACATGATGCTCATTCTCTTCATCATGCTCATTTTCTACATCAAGATTCATATTTTATCATCATGATGCATATTTTCTTCTTCATGATGCTCATTTTCTTCATCATGATGCTTATTTCCTACGTCATAATGCTCATTTTCTTCATCCTGATGCTCATTTTCTTCATCATGATGCTCATTTTTTTCATCATGATTCATATTTTCTTCATCATGATGCTTAATTCCTACATCATGATTCTCATTTTCTTAAATCATGATGCTTATTTACTTCATCATGATGCTCATTTCCAACATCAGGAATCTCATTTCCTTCATCATGATGCATATTTTCCCCACCATGATCCTCATTTTCTTCATCATGATGTATATTTCCTTCATCATTATGCTCATTTTCTTCATCATGATGCTCATTTTCTTCATCATGATGCATATTTTCTTCATTATCATGCTCATTTTTTTCATCATGAAGCATATATTCTTCACAATGATGCAAATTTTCTTCATCATGATGCACATTTTCTTCTTCATGAAGCACATTTTCTACGTCATGATGCTCATTTCCTTCATCATGATGCACATTTCCTTCATCATAATGCATATTTTCTTCATCATGATGCTCATTTCCTTCATCATGATGCTCATTTAACTAATCATGATGCTCATTTCTTTCATCATAATGCTCATTTTCTTCATCATGATGCTCATTTTCTTCATCATGATGCATATTTTCTTCATCTTGATGCTCATTTTCTTCGTGACGATGCATATTTTCTTCATTAATATGCTCATTTTCTTAATCATGATGAATATATTCTTCATCATGATGCTCATTTTCTTCATCATGATGCATATTTTCTTCATTATCATGCTCATTTTCTTCATCATGAAGCATATTTTCTTCATCATGATACTCATTTTCATCATCGTGATGCTCATTTCCTTCATCGTGATGCTAATTTCTTCATTATGATGCATATTTTATTCATCATGATACTCACTTCTTTTATCATGACGCATATTTTTCATCATGATGCACATTTTCTTCATCATGATGCTTATTTACTACGTCATAATGCTCATTTTATTCAACATGATGCTCATTTTCTTCATCATGATGCTCATTTTCTACATCATGATGCTCATTTTTTTCATCATGATTCATATTTTTTCATCATGATGCAAATTTCCTATGTAATGATACCAAATTTCTTAAATCATGATGCTTATTTCCTTCATCATGATACTCTTTAATTGGTCCTGATGCTCATTTCCAACATCAGGAAGCTCATTTCCTTCATCATGATGCATATTTTCTTCATCATGATGCTTATTTTCTTAATCATGACGCATATTTCCTTCATCATTATGCTCATTTTCTTCATCATAATGATCAATTCCTTCATCATGATGCATATTTTCTTCATCACGATGCTAATTCTCTTCATCATGACGCTCATTTCCTTCATAACGATGCTCATTTCCTTCATCATGATGCTCAATCTCTTCATCTTGATGCTCATTTTCTTCTTCAAGATGCTCATTCTTCATCATGATACATATTTTCTTCATCATGATGCATATTTTCATTATCATGATGCTCATTTTCTTTATCATGATGCATATTCTCTTCATCATGATGTTCTCATCATGATGCTTATTTTTTTTATAATGATGCATATTTTCTTCATCATGATGGTCATTTCCTCCATCATGATGCTCATTTTCTTCGTTATGATGCATGTTTTCTTCATCATGATGCTCAATTTCTTCAGCATGAGATCATTTTCTTCATCATGATTCATATTTTCTTCATCATCATGCTCATTTTCTTTATGATGATGCATAATTTCATCATCATGATGCATATTTTCTTCATCATGATGTTCATTTTCTTCTTCATGATGCTCATTTCCTTCATAGATATGCTTATTTTCTTCATCATGATGCTCATTTTCTTCATCATGATATATATTTTCTTCATCATGAGCTTCATCATGATGCATATTTTCTTGATCATGATGCATATTTTCTTCTTCATCACGCTCATTTTCTTCATCATGAAGCATATTTTCTTCATCTTGATGCATATTTTCTTCATCATGATGCAAATTTTCTTCATCAAGATGCACATTTTCTTCATCGTGAAGCACATTTTCTTCGTCATGATGCTCACTTCCTTCATTATGATGCTCATTTTCTTCATCTAGATGCATATTTTCTTCATCATGATGCTCATTTAATTAATCATGATGCTCATTTAATTAATCATGATGCTCATTTCCATCATCATAATGCTCATTTTCTTTATCATGATGCTCAATTTTTTCATCATGATGCTCATTTTCTTCATCACGACCCATATTTTCTTCATCATGATGGTCATTTTCTTAATGACGATGCATATTTTCTTCATCTTGATGCTCTTTTTCTTCATCATGATGCATATTTTCCTCATCATGATGCTCATTTTATACATCATGATGCTCATTTTTTCATCATGATGCATATTTTTGTCATCATGATGCTTATTTCCTACGTCATGATAATCATTCTCTTTAATCATGATGCATATTTCCTTCATCGTGATGCTTATTTCCTTTATCATGATGCTCTTTTCTTTGATCATATTTTCTTCATCATGATGCTCATTTCTAACATCATGATGCATATTTTCTTATTCATTATGCATATTTCCTTCATCATTATGCTCGTTTCCTTTATCATGAAGCATATATTCTTCATCGTGATTATCATTTTTCCATCATGATGCATATTTTTTTCATCATGATGCATATTTTCTTCATCATAATGCATATTTTCTTCATCATGACGCTAATATTCTTCAACATGATGCTCATTTCCATCTTCATGATACTCATTTCCTTCATCATGATGCATATTTTCTTCATCATGATGCTCATTCTCTTCATCATGCTCATTTTCTTCATCAAGATGCATATTTACACATCATGATGCATATTTTACTGATCATGATGCTCATTTTCTTCATCATGATGCTCTTTTCCTTCATCATGATGCTCTTTTCCTTCATCATGATGCTCTTTTCTTTCATCATTATGCAAATTTCTCCATCATGATGCATATTTTCTTCATCATGATGCTCATTTTCTTCATCATGATGCTCATTTTCTTCATCATGATGCTTATTTCCTAAGTAATAATGCTCATTTTTTTCATCATGAATCTCATTTTCTACATCATGATGCTCATTTTTTTCATCATGATTCATATCTCCTTCATCATGATGCTTATTTCCTACGTCATGATGCTCATTTTCTTAAATCATGATGCTTATTTTCTTCATCATGATGCTTTTTCTTTGATCATGATGCTTATTTCCATAATCAGGAAGCTCATTTCCTTCATCATGATGCATATTTTATTCTTCATGATTCTCATTTTCTTCATCAGGATGCATATTTTCTTCATCATGATGCATATTTCCTTCACCGTGATGCATATTTTCTTCATCATGATGTACAATTTCTTCATCATTATGCATATTTTCTTCATCATGATGCTCAATCTCTTCATTGTGATGCACATTTTCTTCATCATGATGTATATTTTCTTCATCGAGATGCTCATTCTTCATCATGATGCATATTTTCTTCATCATGATGTTCATTTTCTTCATCATGATGCTTATTTTCTACATCATGATGCTCTCATCATGATGCATAATTTTCTCATCATGATGTATATTTTCTTCATCATGATGCTCATTTCCTCCATCATGATTCTCATTTTCTTTGTTATGATGCATATTTCTTCATCATGATGCTCAATTTCTTCAGCATGATGCTCATTTTCTTCATCATGATGCATATTTTCTTCATCATCATGCTGATTTTTTCATCATGATGTATATTTTCTTCATCATGATGCTCATTTCATTCATCATGATGATAATTTCATCATCATGATACTCTTTTCCTTTATCATGATGCATATTTTTCATCACGATGCTCATTTTCTTCATCATTATATGCTCATTTTCTTCATCTTGATGCTCATTTTATTCATCATGATGCTCATTTTCATCATCATGATGCATATTTTTGTCATCATGATGCTTATTTCCTTCGTGATGATGATCATTCTCTTTAATCATGATGCATATTTCCTTCATCGTGATGCTCATTTCCTTTATCATGATGCCCTTTTCTTTGATCATGAGAATCTTTCCAACATCAGGAAGATCATTTCCTTCATCATGATGCTCATTTCCTTCATCATGATGCATATTTTCTTCATCATGATACTTATTTTCTTTTATCATGATGCACATTTTCTTCATCATGATGCATATTTCCTTCATCATTATGCTCATTTCCTTTATCATGATGTATATTTTCTTCATCGTGATTCTCATTTTTTTTCATCATGATGCTCATTTTCTTTATCATGATGCTCATTTTCTTTTATCATGATGCTCATTTTCTCCATCATGACGCTAATTTTCTTCAACATGATGCTCATTTCTATCATCTTGATGCTTATTTCCTTCATCATGATGCATATTTTCTTCAACATGATGCTCATTCTCTTCATCATGCTCATTTTCTTCATCAAGATTCATATTTTATCATCATGATGCATTTTTTTTTCATTATGATGCTCATTTTCTTCATCATGATGCTTATTTCTTTCATCATAATGCTCATTTTCTTCATCATGATGCTCATTTTCTTCATCATGATGCTCATATTTTTCATCATGATTCATATTTTCTTCATCACGATGCTTAATTCCTACGTTATGATTCTCATTTTCTTAAATCATGATGCTTATTTACTTCATCATGATGCCCTTTCCTTTGGTCATGATGCTCATTTCCAAGATCAGGAAGCTCATTTCCTTCATCATGATGCATATTTTCCCCACCATGTCCTCATTTTCTTCATCATGATGTATATTTCCTTTATCATAATGCTCATTTTCTTCATCATGATGCTCAATATCTTCATCATGATGAATATTTTCTTCATCATGATGCTAATTCTCTTCATCATGATGCTCATTTCCTTCATCACGATGCTCATTTTCTTAATCATGATGCATATTTTCTGCCTCGTGATACTCATTTTCTTCATCATGATGTATATTTTCTTCATCGAGATGCTCATTCTTCATCATGATGCATATATTCTTCATCATAATGCATATTTTCTTTATCATGATGCTCATTTTCTTCATCATGACGCATATTTTATTCTTCATGATGCTCTCATCATGATGCATATTTTTTTCATCATGATACATATTTTCTTTATCATGATGCTCATTTCCTTCATCAGGATGCTCATTTCCTCCATCATGATGCTCATTTTCTTCGTTATGATACATATTTTTCATCATGATGCCCAATTTCTTTAGCATGATGCTTATTTTATTCATCATGATGCATATTTTCTTTATCATCATGCTCATTTTTTTCACGATGATGCATAATTTCTTCATCATGATGCAATTTTCATTATCATGATGCCTATTTTCTTCATCATGATGCTCATTTCCTTCATCGTTATGCTCATTTTCTTCATCATGATGCTTATTTTCTTCATCATGATATATATTTTCTTTATCATGAGCTTCATCATGATGCATATTTTTTTCATCATGATGCATATTTTCTTCAACATCATGCTCATTTTCTTCATAATGAGGCATATTTTCTTCACCATGATGCATATTTTCTTCACCATGATGCATATTTTCTTCATCATGATGCTCATTTTCATCATCATGATGCTCATTTTCTACATCATGATGCATATTGTCTTCATCATGATGCTCATTTTCTTCATCATGATGCTTATTTCCTAAGTTATAATGCTCATTTTTTCATCATGAATCTCATTTTCTACATCGTGATGCTCATTTTTTCATCATGATTCATATCTCCTTCATCATGATGCTTATTTCCTACGTCATGATGCTCATTTTCTTAAATCATGATGCTTATTTTCTTCATCATGATGCTTTTTCTTTGATCATGATGCTTATTTCCATAATAAGGAAGCTCATTTTCTTCATCATGATGCATATTTTATTCTTCATGATTCTCATTTTCTTCATCAGAATGCATATTTTCTTCATTATGATGCATATTTCCTTCATCATGATGCATATTTTCTTCATATGATGTACAATTTCTTCATCATTATGCATATTTTCTTCATCATGATGCTCAATCTCTTCATTGTGATGCACATTTTCTTCATCATGATGTATATTTTCTTCATCGAGATGCTCATTCTTCATCATGATGCATATTTTCTTCATCATGATGCATATTTTCTTCATCATGATGCTCATTTTCTTCATTGTGATGCTTATTTTCTATATCATGATGCTCTTATCATGATGCATAATTTTCTCATCATGATGTATATTTTCTTCATCATGATGCTCAATTCCTCCATCATGATTCTGATTTTCTTTGTTATGATGCATATTTCTTCATCATGATGCTCAATTTCTTCAGCATGATGCTCATTTTCTTCATCATGATGCATATTTTCTTCATCATCATGCAGATTTGTTCATCATGATGTATATTTTCTTCATCATGATGCTCATTACCTTCATCATGATGATAATTTCTTCATCATGATGCATATTTTCTTCATCATGATGTATATTTTCTTCATCATGATACTCTTTTCTTTATCATGATGCATATTTTTCATCACGATGCTCATTTTCTTCATCATTATATGCTCATTTTCTTCATCTTGATGCTCATTTTATACATCATGATGCTCATTTTCATCATCATGATGCATATTTTTGTCATCATGATGCTTATTTCCTTCGTGATGATGATCATTCTCTTTAATCATGATGCATATTTCCTTCATCGTGATGCTCATTTCCTTTATCTTGATGCTCTTTTCTTTGATCATGAGGATCTTTCTAACATCAGGAAGATCATTTCCTTCATCATGATGCTCATTTCCTTCATCATGATGCATATTTTCTTCATCATGATGCTCATTTTCTTCATCATGATATGCATATTTCCTTCATCATTATGCTCATTTCCTTTATCATGATATATATTTTCTTCATCGTGATTCTCATTTTTTTTCATCATAATGCTCATTTTCTTCATCATGATGCATATTTTTTCATCAGGATGCTTATTTTCTTCATCATGACGCTAATTTTCTTGAACATGATGCTCATTTCTGTCATCTTGATGATCATTTCCTTCACCATGATGCATACTTTCTTCAACATGATGCTCATTCTCTTCATCATGCTCATTTTCTTCATCAAGATTCATATTTTATCATCATGATGCATATTTTTTTCATCATGATGCTCATTTTCTTCATCATGATGCTTATTTCCTTCGTCATAATGCTCATTTTCTTCATCATGATACTCATTTTCTTCATCATGATGCTCATATTTTTCATCATGATTCATATTTTCTTCATCACGATGCTTAATTCCTACGTTATGATTCTCATTTTCTTAAATCATGATGCTTATTTACTTCATCATGATGCCCTTTTCTTTGGTCATGATGCTCATTTCCAACATCAGGAAGCTCATTTCCTTCATCATGATACATATTTTCCCCGCCATGTCCTCATTTTCTTCATCATGATGTATATTTCCTTCATCATTATGCTCATTTTCTTCATCATGATGCTCAATTTCTTCATCGTGATGCATATTTTCTTCATCATGATGCTAATTCTCCTAATCATGATGCTCATTTCCTTCATCACGATGCTCATTTCCTTAATCATGATGCATATTTTCTGACTCGTGATACTCATTTTCTTCATCATGATGTATATTTTCTTCATCGAGATGCTCATTCTTCATCATGATGCATATATTCTTCATCATAATGCATATTTTCTTTATCATGATGCTCATTTTCTTCATCATGATGCATATTTGATTCTTCATGATGCTCTCATCATGACGTATATTTTTTTCATCATGATACATATTTTCTTCATCATGATGCTCATTTTCTTCATCAGGATGCTCATTTCCTCCATCATGACGCTCATTTTCTTCGTTATGATACATATTTTTCATCATGATGCTCAATTTCTTCAGCATGATGCTTATTTTCTTCATCATGATGCATATTTTATTTATCATCATGCTCATTTTCTTCATGATGATGCATAATTTCTTCATCATGATGCAATTTTCATTATCATAATGCCTATTTTCTTCATCATGATGCTCATTTCCTTCATCGTTATGCTCATTTTCTTCATCATGACGCATATTTTCTTCATCATGATGCTTATTTTCTTCATTATGATATATATTTTCTTCATCATGAGCTTCATCATGATGCATATTTTCTTCATCATGATGCATATTTTCTTCAACATCATGCTCATTTTCTTCATAATGAGGCATATTTTCTTCATCATGATGTATATTTTCTTCATTATGATGCATATTTTATTCAACATGATGCTCTTTTTCTTTATCATGATGCATATTTTTCTATGTCATAATGCTCATTTTCTTGATCATAATGCTCATTTTCTTGATCAAGGTGCTCATTTTCTTCATCATGATGCATATTTTTGTCATCATGATGCTTATTTCCTACGTCATGATGCTCATATTCTTTAATCATGATGCATATTTCCTTTATCGTGATGCTCATTTCCTTTATCATGATTCTCATTTCTAGCATCAAGAAGATCATTTTCTTCGTCATGATGCTCATTTCCTTCATCATGATACATATTTTCTTCATCATGATGCTCATTTTCTTCATCATGATGCTTATTTTCTTCATCATGATGCATATTTCCTTCATCATTATACTCATTTCCTTTATCATGATGCATATATTCCTCATCGTGATTATCATTTTTTCATCATGATGCTCATTTTCTTTATCATTATGCATATTTTTTTCATCAGATGCATATTTACTACATCATAATGCATATTTTCAACATCATGATGCTAATTTTCTTCAACATGATGCTCATTTCCATCATCATGATGCTCATTTACTTATCATGATGCATGTTTTCTTCATCATGATGCTCATTCTCTTCATCGTGCTCATTTTCTTCATCAAGATGCATATTTATTATCATGATGCATATTTTCTTCATCATGATGCTCATTTTCTTCATCATGATGCTCTTTTCTTTCATCATGATGCAAATTTCTCCATCATGATGCACATTTTCTTCATCATGATGCATACTTTCTTAATCATGATGCTCTTTTCTTTTATCATAATGCATATTTTTTCATCATGATGCTCATTTTCTTAATCATGATACTCATTTTCTTTATCATGATTCATATTTTCTTCATCATGATGCTTATTTCCTTCATCATGATGCATATTTTTTTCATCATGATACATATTTTCTTCATCATGATGTATATTTTCTTAATCGAGACACTCATTCTTCATCATGATGCATATTTTCTTTTTCATAATGCAATTTTTCTTGATCATGATACATATTTTCTTCATCATGATGCTCTTATCAAGATGCATATTTTTTTTCATCATGATGCATATTTCCTTCAACATGATGCTCATTTCCTCTGTCATGATGCTCATTTTCTTCGTTATGATGCATATTTTCTTCATCATTAAGCTCAATTTTTCAGTATGATGCTAATTTCCTTCATCATCATGCTTATTTTCTTTGCAGACTCGATCGGAAGTTCATGCTGACCCAATCGAAAAATAGCTAGACCTGTGACTCGCCGGAACTGTTGGCAGACTCACCCAGAAAGGGCCTGTGACTCACCCGGAATGCTGGACCGACGTGCAACCTTCTGTCGACTTCGCCTGTGAGTTCCACCGCCGAGGCCTCCCGACTGAAACCCACACTGCAAATCACCATACCAGTGCCAGCCACCAGCTTGCCATCACCAGCGTTCCACGATCCTCCCCGACCATCTTCCATAGTCAAATAGCCACCAAAATGCTCATCAATCGCTTGCCAACAAGCCATCGTCACCTCCTTTAGGCATCACAAGCCAGCCACACACTTGACATCGTGCTGCCCCAATGAGTTACCGTGTGTCCGATGCTCACCTCTTGAACGCCAACGAGCACGCCGGCAATCAACATCACACGCCCATCAGCACTCTTCGCACGCCAATGAGTGCCTACCGTGCAGCCCACCGTGTAATATCTGTGCGCAACATGCCCGATGCCATGCCACACTGCCTTGTGCGCTAAGCCGACTGTCCTACGCCGCAATATGGTCACACCGTGCATGCCGATCTCTCCCTCCGGCTTCAAGAAACCACACCTGTCATCACCGCACGATATCACTCCATCACATCCGACACACCACCATCGTGCCACCGCTGCTCATCGCCGGTGTCACCCAGCCCCGTCAAGCCATCGTGTGGTGTATGTGTGTCATGTACAGTTAGGGTACCCATCAAGAAATAAGTTCTACAAACCCTAATCACACATATGGCACATAAACCCTAGTCTAACGTTTCACGCCTCCCCATGAAACAGAAGCTCTGATACCGATTGTTGGCATTCGATCATTTTGTTAACATGCCTTTAGGGTTCCATACGTTTCTAACAAGTAGCGGAATCAAATAAATAAGAAACGTATTACCTTTCACCAGGGTATGTTGAAGACGATGTATTCTTGCCACCAGCCTGCGCAGCCTCACTGTTTTGGGCATAACTCTCTCATCCGATGTCGGATTTGAGTGATCAACATGCCAAAAAGATCCTCTCTTCAGTGGCGTTACGTCAGTATATCACACGTCCTGTTCTGAATTCTGTACGATTTTATAAAAATCGTAGAAGGTGACAGACAACAGCAGCAAACAACCTTTCAGTCTTCTGTTGTATTCCCAAGTCCAATCTCGACGTCGTGTGGGCGACGATCCTCGATATCTTCTCGATCTGCTATTCCCTCACCCTCCTCACAGTGTTGGCGTGATTAATCTCATCGATTAGGGTTTCTTGACAGTTGAGATGACTTATATATGGGCTACAGCAGGGACCAGGAGGAGAAATTAGAGTTGGGCCTCCATTGGTCTCAAGTATCCAAGCTTAGCCCAAAGCTTATACTTAAGTCCAATAATAATAATATATACCACTAAAATATTATTACTGCACTACCATTCTAATCCCATAATTACGTTATGGGCTCCTTCTTATTATGAGCCCGTTAGTCTCCCCATGTTTAAGATATACAATGTCCATTAATTAATTAAGTTACTGACAACTCCATTAATTAATATCTCATCCAAGAGTAGTACCACTCAACCTCATTATCATGCCGGAATAAATCCACCTGAAGGATTTACATGATAACCCTTATGAGCTCCTCAAGGGGACATCATCAACCTATGATGGACATGGATTCCTTCTACAATCAACAACACACCATAGAGACAACACTACTTCCCTACATGTCGAGGTTATTATATACGGATTAAGAGCACGAACATCCATAATAACTAAGATCAAGTTCTCCTGTCAGTCAGTATAAGTCGAACGATCTCAAGTGGTACTGCTCAATACACACAAAGTGCACTAATGTGATTATATAGCCAAGACAAGCTAATACCAAACCACACTCTAACCATCCCGATAGAGAGTCCCCGTCTATCTCGGTTGTGAGAATCTGTTTATACTTTATAAGGAAATCGATAATATGATCTTCCGCGTGTTGTCACACAACATATTATCTACAGTATAAAGTAAGTGGACTTATTGCATCGTGCATATAAATAAATTATAAAACAATCATTTGATCATATGATTCTCATTTCAAGTTAATTGTTATAACATTGTTCATACAAAAAACTAGACTTTTAGTATACAATCCAATAGATGCATATTTTCTTCATCATGATGCATATTTTTTTCATCATCATGCTTATTTTCTTCATCATGAAGCATATAATCTTCACAATGATGCAAATTTTCTTCATCATGATGCACATTTTCTTCATCGTGAAGCACATTTTCTACGTCATGATGCTCATTTCCTTCATCATGATGCTCATTTCCTTCATCATAATGCACATTTTCTTCATCATGATGTTCATTTTCTTCATCATGATGCTCATTTCCTTCATCGATATGCTCATTTTCTTTATCATGATGCTCATTTTCTTCATCATGATATATATTTTCTTCATCATGAGCTTCATCATGATGCATATTTTCTTGATCATGATGCATATTTTCTTCATCATCATGCTCATTTTCTTCATCATGAAGCATATTTTCTTCATCTTGATGCATATTTTCTTCATCATGATGCAAATTTTCTTCATCATGATGCACATTTCTTCATCGTGAAGCACATTTTCTTTGTCGTGATGCTCATTTCCTTCATCATGTTGCTCATTTCCTTCATCATGATGCATATTTTCTTCATCATGATGCTCATTTAATTAATCATGATGCTCATTTCCATCATCATAATGCTCATTTTCTTTATCATGATGCTCAATTATTTCTTCATGATGCTCATTTTCTTCATCATGACCTATATTTTCTTCATCGTGATGCTCATTTTCTTCATGAGGATGCATATTTTCTTCATCTTGATGCTCTTTTTCTTCATCATGATGCATATTTTCCTCATCATGATGCTCATTTTATACATCATGATGCTCATTTTTTCATCATGATGCATATTTTTGTCATCATGATGCTTATTTCCTACGTCATGATAATCATTCTCTTTAATCATGATGCATATTTCCTTAATCGTGATGCTTATTTCCTTTATCATGATGCTCTTTTCTTTGATCATATTTTCTTCATCATGATGCTCATTTCCAACATCATGATGCATATTTTCTTATTCATGACGCATATTTCCTTCATCATTATGCTCGTTTCCTTTATCATGAAGCATATATTCTTCGTCTTGATTCCCATTTTCTTTATCATAATGTATATTTTCTTCATCATGACGCTAATTTTATTTAACATGATGCTCATTTCCATTATCATGATACTCATTTCCTTCATCATGATGCATATTTTCTTCATCATGATGCTCATTCTCTTATCATGCTCATTTTCTTCATCAAGATGCATATTTTATCATCATGATGCATATTTTACTCCTCATGATGCTCATTTTCTTCATCATGATGCTCATTTCCTTCATCAGGATGCTCTTTTCTTTCATCATTATGCAAATTTCTCCATCATGAAGCATATTTTCTTCATCATGATGCATATTTTCTTCATCATGATGCTCATTTTCTTCATCATGATGCCTATTTCCTAAGGTATAATGCTCATTTTTTTCATCATGAATCTCATTTTCTACATCATGATGCTAATTTTTTTCATCATGATTCATATCTCCTTCATCATGATGCTTATTTCCTACGTCATGATAATCATTTTCTTAAATCATGATGCTTATTTTCTTCATCAAGATGCTCTTTTCTTTGATCATGATGCTTATTTCCATCATCAGGAAGCTCATTTCCTTCATCATGATGCATATTTTATTCTTCATGATTCTCAATTTCTTCATCATGATGCATATTTTCTTCATTATGATGCATATTTCCTTCATCATGATGCATATTTTCTTCATCATGATGTACAATTTCTTCATCATTATGCATATTTTCTTCATCATGATGGTCAATCTCTTCGTTGTGATGCACATTTTCTTCATCATTATTTATATTTTCTTCATCGAGATGCTCATTCTTCATCATGATGCATATTTTCTTCATCATGATGCATATTTTCTTTATCATGTTGCTCATTTTCTTCATCATGATGCTCTCATCATGATGCATATTTTTCTCATCATGTTGTATATTTTCTTCATCATGATGCTCATTTATTTCATCATGATGCTCATTTCCTCCATCATGATTCTCATTTTCTTTGTTATGATGCATATTTCTTCATCACGATGCTCAATTTCTTCTGCATGATGCTCATTTTCTTCATCATGATGCATATTTTCTTCATCATCATGCTGATTTTCTTCATCATGATGTATATTTTCTTCATCATGATGCTTATTTTCATCATCATGATGCTCATTTCCTTCATCATGATGCTAATTTCTTCATCATGATGCATATTTTCTTCATCATGATGTATATTTTCTTCATCATGATGCTCTTTTCCTTTATCTTGATGCATATTTTTCATCACGATGCTCATTTTCTTCGTCATGATATGCTCATTTTCTTCATCTTGATGCTCATTTTATACATCATGATGCTCATTTTCTTAATCATGATGCATATTTTTGTCATCATGATGCTTATTTCCTTTGTGATGATGATCATTCTCTTTAATCATGATGCATATTTCCTTCATCGTGATGCTCATTTCCTTTATCATGATGCCCTTTTCTTTGATCATGATAATCTTTCCAACATCAGGAAGATCATTTCCTTCATCATGATGCTCATTTCCCTCATCATGATGCATATTTTCTTCATCATGATGCTCATTTTCTTCATCATGATGCACATTTTCTTCATCATGATGCATATTTCCTTCATCATTATGCTCATTTCCTTTATCATGATGTATACATTCTTCATCATTATTCTCATTTTTTTTATCATGATGCTCATTTTCTTCATCATGATGCATATTTTTTCATCAGGATGCACATTTTCTTCAACATGATGCTCATTTCTATCATCTTGATGTTCATTTCCTTCATCATGATGCATATTTTCTTCAACATAATGCTCATTCTCTTCATCATGATCATTTTCTTCATCAAGATTCATATTTTATCATCATGATGCTCATTTTCTTCATCTTGATGTTTATTTCCTACGTCATAATGCTCATTTTCTTCATCATGATGCTCATTTTCTTCATCACGATGCTCATTTTTTTCATCATGATTCATATTTTCTTCATCATGATGCTTAATTCCTACATCATGATTCTCATTTTCTGAAATCATGATGCTTATTTACTTCATCATGATGCCCTTTTCTTTGGTCATGATGCTCATTTCCAACATCAGGAAGCTAATTTCCTTCATCTTGATGCATATTTTCCCCACCATGATCCTCATTTTCTTCATCATGATGATATTTCTTTCATTATTATGCTCATTTTCTTCGTCATGATGCTTAATTTCTTCATCATGATGCATATTTTCTTCATCATGATGCTAATTCTCTTCATCATGACGCTCATTTCCTTCATCACGATGCTCATTTCCATAATCATGATGTATATTTTCTTCATTGTGATGCTCAATCTCTTCTTCGTGATGCTCATTTTCTTCATCATGATGTATATTTTCTTCATCATGATGCTCAATTTCTTAAGCATGATGCTTATTTTCTTCATCATGATGCATATTTTCTTCATCATCATGCTCATTTTCTTCAAGATGATGAATATTTTCTTCATTATGATGCTTATTTCCTTCATCGTTATGCTCATTTTCTTCATCATGATACTCATTTTCTTCATCATGATATATATTTTCTTCATCATGAACTTCATAATGATGCATATTTTCTTCATCATGACGCATATTTTCTTCAACATCATGCTCATTTTCTTCATAATGAGGCATATTTTCTTCATCATGATGCTCATTTTCATCATCATGATGCTCATTTCCTTCATCGTGATGCTCTTTTCTTTCATCATAATGCTAATTTCTTCATCATGATGTATATTTTCTTCATTATGATGCATATTTTATTCATCATGATGCTCTTTTTCTTTATCATGATGCATATTTTTTATCATGATGCTCTTTTTTTCATCGTGATGCTTATTTCCTACGTCATAATGCTCATTTTCTTCATCATGATGCTCATTTTCTTGATCATGATATGCTCCTTTTCTTCATCATGGTGCTCATTTTATATATTATGATGCTCATATTTTATATCATGATGGAGGAAAATAGTATCATGATGAATGAAATGAGCATCATGATGAAGAAAATATGCATCATGATGAAAAAAATATGCATCATGATGAGAGCATCATGAAGAATAAAATATGCATCATGATGAAGAAAATGAGCATCATGATAAAGAAAATATGCATTATGATGAAGAATATATACATCATCTCGATGAAGAAAATATACATCATGATGAAAAAAATGAGGATCATGGTGTGGAAAATATGCATCATGATGAAGGAAATGAGCTTCCTGATGTTGGAAATGAGCATCATGTCCAATGAAAAGGGCATCATGATGAAGTAAATAAGCATCATGATTTAAGAAAATGAGAATCATGACGTAGGAATTAAGCATCATGATGAAGAAAATATGAATCATCATGAAAAAAATGAGCATCATGATTAAGAAAATGAGCATCATGTTGAAGAAAATGAGCATTATGACGTAGGCAATAAACATCATGATGAAGAAAATGAGCATCATGATAATAAAATATGAATCTTGATGAAGAAAATGAGCATGATGAAGAGAATGAGCATCATGTTGAAGAAAATATGCATCATGATGAAGGAAATGAACATCAAGATGATAGAAATGAGCATCATGTTGAAGAAAATTAGCGTCATGATGAAGAAAATATGCATCCTGATGAAAAAATATGCATCATGATGAAGAAAATGAGCATCATGATGAAAAAAAATATAATCACGATGAAGAATATATACATCATGATAAAGGAAATGATCATAATGATGAAGGAAATATACATCATGATGAAGAAAATGTGCATCATGATGATGAAAATATGCATCATGATGAAGGAAATGAGCATCATGATGAAGGAAATGATCTTCCTGATGTTGGAAAGATCCTCATGATCAAAGAAAAAGGCATCATGATAAAGGAAATGAGCATCACGATGAAGGAAATTTTCTTCGTGATGATTAAAGTGAATGATCGTCATCACGAAGGAAATAAGCATCATGATGACAAAAATATGCATCATGATGAAGAAAATGAGCATCATGATGTATAAATTGAGCATCAAGATGAAGAAAATGAGCATATCATAATGAAGAAAATGAGCATCGTGATGAAAAATATGCATCATGATAAAGGAAAAGAGCATCATGATAAAAAAAATATACATCATGATGAAGAAAATATGTATCATGATGAAGAAATTAGCATCATGATGAAGGAAATTAGCATCATGTTGATGAAAATAAGCATCATGATGAAAAAAAGATACATCATAATGAAGAAAATCCGCATGATGATGAAGAAAATATGCATCATGATGAAGAAATTGAGCATCATGCTGAAGAAATTGAGCACCATGATGAAGAAATATGCATCATAACAAAGAAAATGACAATCATGATGGAGGAAATGATCATCATGATGAAGTAAATGAGCATCATGATGAAGAAAATGAGCATCATGATAAAGAAAATATGCATCATGATGAAGAAAATATGCATCATGATGAAGAATGAGCATCTCGATGAAGAAAATATACATCATGATGAAGAAAATGTGCATCACAATGAAGAGATTGAGCATCATGATGAAGAAAATATGCATAATGATGAAGAAATTGTACATCATGATGAAGAAAATATGCATTATGATGAAGAAAATATGCATCATGATGAAGAAAATATGCATCATGATGAAGAAAATGAGAATCATGAAGAATAAAATATGCATCATGATGAAGGAAATGAGCTTCCCGATGATTGAAATAAGCATCATGATCAAAGAAAAGAGCATCATGATGAAGAAAATAAGCATCATGATTTAAGAAAATGAGTATCATGACGTAGGAAATAAGCATTATGATGAAGGAGATATGAATCATGATGAAAAAAATGAGCATCATGATGTAGAAAATGAGATTCATGATGAAAAAAATGAGCATTGTAACTTAGGAAATAGGCATCATGATGAAGAAAATATGCATCATGATGAAGAAAATATGCATCATGATGGAGAAATTTGCGTAATGATAAAAGAAAAGAGCATCATGATGAAGAAAATGAGCATCATGATGAAGAAAATGAGCATCATGATGAGTAAAATATGCATCATGATGATAAAATATGCATCTTGATGAAGAAAATGAGCATGATGAAGAGAATGAGCATCATGATGAAGAAAATATGCATCATGATGAAGGAAATGAGTATCATGATGATGGAAATTAGCATCATGTTAAAGAAAATTAGCGTCAAGATGAAGAAAATATGTATTATGATGAAGAAAATATGCATCATGATTAAAAAAAATATGCATCATGATCAAAAAAATAGGAATCACGATGAAGAATATATGCTTCATGATAAAGGAAACGAGCATAATGATGAAGGAAATATACATCATGAATAAGAAAATACGCATCATGATGTTGGAAACGAGCATCATGATGAAGAAAATATGATCAAAGAAAAGAGCATCATGATAAAGGAAATAAGCATCACGATGAAGGAAATATGCATCATGATTAAAGAGAATGATTATCATGACGTAGGAAATAAGCATCATGATGACAAAAATATGCATCATGATGAAAAAATGAGCATCATGATGTATAAAATGAACATCATGATGAGGAAAATATGCATCATGATGAAGAAAAAGAGCATCAAGATGAAGAATATATGCATCCTCAAGAAGAAAATGAGCATCATGATGAAAAAAATATAGGTCATGATGAAGAAAATGAGCATCATGATGAAAAAATTGAGCATCATGATAAAGAAAATGAGCATTATGATGATGGAAATGAGCATCATGATTAATTAAATGAGCGTCATGATGAAGAAAATATGCATCATGATGAAGGAAATGAGCATCATGATGAAGGAAGTGAGCATCATGACGAAGAAAATGTGCTTCACGATGAAGAAAATGTGCATCATGATAAAGAAAATTTGCATCATGATGAAGAAAATATGCCTCAAGATGAAGAAAATATGCTTCATGATGAAGAAAATGAGCATGATGATGAAGAAAATATGCATCATGATCAAGAAAATATGCATCATGATGAAGCTCATGATGAAGAAAATATATATCATGATGAAGAAAATAAGCATCATGATGAAGAAAATGAGCATATCGATGAAGGAAATGAGCATCATGATGAAGAAACTGAACATCATGATGAAGAAAATATGCATTATGATGAAGTAAATGAGCATCATGATGAAGGAAATGAGCATCATGACGTAGAAAATGTGCTTCACGATGAAGAAAATGTGCATCATGATGAAGAAAATTTGCATCATTGTGAAGATTGTATGCTTCATGATGAAGAAAATGAGCATGATGATGAAGAAAATATGCATCATGATGAAAAATATGCATCTGTTGGATTGTATACTAAAAGTCTAATTTTTTGTATGAACAATGTTATAACAATTAACTTGAAATGAGAATCATATGATCAAATGATTGTCTTATAATTTATATATATGCACGATACAATAAGTTCACTTACTTTACACTGTAGATAGTATGTTGTGTGACAATACGCGGAAGATCATATTATCGATTTCCTTATAAAGTATAAACAGATTCTCACAACCGAGATAGACGGGGACTCTCTATCGGGATGGTTGTAGTGGGGTTTGGTATTAGCTTGTCTTGGCTATATAATAACATTAGTGCACTTTGTGTGTATTGAGCAGTACTACTTGAGATCGTTCGACTTATACTGACTTATAGGAGAACATGATCTCAGTTATTATGGATGTTCGTGCTCTTAATCCGTATACAATAACCTCGACACGTAGGGCAGTATGTATTTCTTTGATTCATCAATAGGTGAGATTTACATGTAACTAAATCAACAAACTCGGTGAGTTGGGAAGTAGTGCTGTCTCTATGGTGTGTTATTGATTGTAGAAGGAATCCATGTCCGTCATAGGTTGATGATGTCCCCTTGAGGAGCTCATAAGGGTTATCATGTAAATCCTTCAGGTGCATTTATTCCGGCATGATAATGAGGTTGAGTGGTACTACTCTTGGATGAGATATTAATTAATGGAGTTGTCAGTAACTTAATTAATTAATGGACATTGTATATCTTAAACATGGGGAGACTAACGGGCTCATAATAAGAAGGAGCCCATAACGTAATTATGGGATTAGAATGATAGTGCAGTAATAATATTTTAGTGCTATATATTATTATTATTGGACTTAAGTATAAGCTTTGGGCTAAGCTTGGATACTTAAGGCCAATGGAGGCCCAACACTAATTTCTCCTCCTGGTCCCTGCTGTAGCCCATATATAAGTCATCTCAACTATCAAGAAACCCTAATCGATGAGATTAATCACGCCTAACACTGTGAGGAGGGTGAGGGAATAGCAGATCGAGAAGATCTCGAGGATCGTCGCCCACACGACGTCGAGATTGGACTTGGGAATACAACAGAAGACTGAAAGGTTGTTTGCTGCTGCTGTCTGCCACCTTCTACGATTTTTATAAAATCGTACAGACTTGAGAACAGGATGTCTGATATACTTACGGAACGCCACTAAAGAGAGGATCTTTTTGGCATGTAGATCACTCAAATCCGACTTCGGATGAGAGAGTTATGCCCAAAACGGTGAGGCTGCGGAGGCCGGTGGCGAGAATACATCGTCTTCAACATACCCTGGTGAAAGGTAATACGTTTCTTGTTTACTTGATTCCACTACTTGTTAGAAACGTATGGAACCCTAAAGGTTCATGTTAACCAAATGATCGAACGCCAACAATCGGTATCAGAGCTTCGGTTTCGTGGGGAGGCGTGAAACGTTAGACTAGGGTTTATGTGCCATATGTGTGATTAGGGTTTGTAGAACTTATTTCTTGATGGGTACCCTAACACTACACGACACACATACACCACACGATGGCTTGACGGGGCTGGGTGACACCGGCGTTGAGCGGCGGTGGCACGATGGTGGTGTGTCGGACGTGACGGAGCGATGTCGTGCGGTGATGACAGGTGTGGTTTCTTGAAGCCCGATGGAAAGCTCGGCGTGCACGGTGTGACCAAATTGCGGCGTACGACAGTCGGCTTAGCGCACAAGGCAGTGTGGCACGGCATCGGGCATGTGGCGCAAGGATATTACACTGTGGGCTGCAGGGTAGGCACTCATTGGCGTGCGAAGAGTGCTGATGGGCGTGTGATGCTGACTGCCGGCGTTCACGTTGTCGTTCAAGAGGTGAGCATCGGACACACGGAAACTCATTGGGGCAGCACGATGTCAAGTGTGTGGCTGGCTTGTGACGCCTAAAGGAGGTGATGATGGCTTGTTGGTGAGCGATTGATGAGCATTTTGGTGGCTATTTGACGATGGAAGATGGTCGGGGAGGCTCGTGGAACGCTGGTGACGGCAAGCTGGTGGCTGGCACTGGTATGGTGATTTGCAGTGTGGGTTTCAGTCGGGAGGCCTCGGTGGTGGAACTCACAGGCGAAGTCGACAGAAGGTTGCACGTCGGTCCAGCATTCCGGGTGAGTCACAGGCCCTTTCTAGGTGAGTCTTCCAACAGTTCCGGCGAGTCACAGGTCTAGCTATTTTCCGATTGGGTTAGCATGAACTTCCGATCGAGTCTGCTAAGAAAATAAGCATGATGATAAAGGAAATTAGCATCATACTGAAAAATTGAGCTTAATGATGAAGAAAATATGCATCATAACGAAGAAAATGAGCATCATGACAGAGGAAATGAGCATCATGTTGAAGGAAATATGCATCATGATGAAAAAAATATGCATCTTGATAAGAGCATCATGATGAAGAAAATATGTATCATGATCTAGAAAAATAGAATTATGATAAAAAAAATATGCATCATGATGAAGAATGCGTGTCTCGATTAAGAAAATATACATCATGATGAAGAAAATACACATCATGATGAAAAAAATATGCATCATGATGAAGGAAATAAACATCATGATGAAGAAAATATGAATCATGATAAAGAAAATGAGCATCATGATTAAGAAAATGAGCATCATGATGAAAAAATATGCATCATGATAAAAGAAAAGAGCATCATGATGAAGAAAGTATGCATCATGATGAAGAAAATATGCATCATGATGAAGAAATTTGCATCAAGATGAAAGAAAAGAGCATCATGATGAAGGAATTGAGCATCATGATGAAGAAAATGAACATCATGATAAAGAAAATATGCATCATGATAATAAAATATGCATCTTGATGAAGAAAATGAGCATGATGAAGAGAATGAGCATCATGATGAAGAAAACATGCATCATGATAAGGAAATGAGCATCATGTTGAAGAAAATTAGCATCATGATGATGAAAATATGCATTATGATGTAGTAAATATGCGTCATGATGAAAAAAATATGCATCATGATAAAGAAAATGAGCATCATGATGAAAAAATGAGAATCACGATGAGGAATATATGCATCATGATAAAGGAAATGAGTATAATGATGAAGGAAATATGCATCATGATGAAGAAAATAAGCATCATGATGATGAAAATGAGCATCATGATGAAGAAAATATGTATCATGATGAAGGAAATCAGCATCATGATGAAGAAAATGATCTTCTTGATGTTGGAAATGAGAATCATGATTAAGGAAATGAGCATCACGATGAAGGAAATATGCATCATGATTAAAGAAAATATGCATTATGATGAAGAATACAAGCATCATGATGAAGAATAAGCATCACGAGGAAGAGATTGAGCATCACAATGAAGAAAATATGCATCATGATTAAGGAAATGAGCATCGTGATCAAGAAAATGAGCATCATGATGAAGAAAATGAGCAATATGATGTAGGAAATAAGCATCACGATGAAGAAAAAGAGCATCATGATGAAAAATATGCATCATGATAAAGAAAAAGAGCATCATGATGAATAAAATATGCATCATAATGAAGAAAATATACATCATAATGAAGAAATTAGCATCATGATGAAAGAAAAGAGCATCACGATGAAGGAAATGAGCATCATGATGATGAAAATGAGCATCATGGTGAAGAAAATATGCCTCATTATGAAGAAAATGAGCATGATGTTGAAGAAAATATGCATCATGATGAAGAAAATATGCATCATAATGAAGCTCATGATGAAGAAAATATATATCATGATGAAGAAAATGAGCATCATGATGAAGAATATATGCATCATGATGAAGAAAATGAGCATAACGATGAAGGAAATGAACATCATGATGAAGAAAATAGGCATCATGATAAGGAAAATTGCATCATGATGAAGAAATTATGCATCATCATGAAGAAAATGAGCATGATGATGAAGAAAATATGCATCATGATGAAGAAAATAAGCATCATGCTGAAGAAATTGAGCATCATGATGAAGAAAATACATATCATAACGAAGAAAATGAGCGTCATGATGGAGGAAATGTGCATCATGATGAAGGAAATGAGCATCATGATGAAGAAAATATGCATCATGATGAAAAAAATATGCATCATGATGAGAGCATCATGAAGAATAAAATATGCATCATGATGAAGAAAATGAGCATCATGATAAAGAAAATATGCATCATGATAAAGAAAATATGCATTATGATGAAGAATACAAGCATCATGATGAAGAATAAGCATCACGAGGAAGAGATTGAGCATCACAATGAAGAAAATATGCATCATGATTAAGGAAATGAGCATCGTGATGAAGGAAATGAGCGTCATCATGAAGAGAATTAGCATCATGATGAAGATAATATGCATCATGATGAAGAAATTGAGCATCATGATGAAGAAAATGAGCATAATGATGAAGGAAATATACATCATGATGAAGAAAATGAGGATCATGGTGTGGAAAATATGCATCATGATGAAGGAAATGAGCTTCCTGATGTTGGAAATGAGCATCATGACCAAAGAAAAGGGCATCATGATGAACTAAATAAGCATCATGATTTAAGAAAATGAGAATCATGACTTAGGAATTAAGCATCATGATGAAGAAAATATGAATCATGATGAAGAAAATGACCATCATGATGAAGAAAATGAGCATTATGACATAGGAAATAAGCATCATGATGAAGAAAATGAGCATCATGATGAAAAAAATATGCATTATGATGATAAAATATGAATCTTAATGAAGAAAATGAGCATGATGAAGAGAATGAGCATCATGTTGAAGAAAATATGCATCATGAAGAAGGAAATGAGCATCAAGATGATAGAAATGAGCATCATGTTGAAGAAAATTAGCGTCATGGTGAAGAAAATATGCATTCTGATGAAAAAATATGCATCATGATGAAGAAAATGAGCATCATGATGAAAAATATGAGAATCACGATGAAGAATATATACATCATGATAAAGGAAATGAGCATAATGATGAAGGAAATATGCATCATGATGAAGAAAATGTGCATCATGATGAAGAAAATGAGCATCATGATGAAGAAAATATGCATCATGATGAAGGAAATGAGCATCCTGATGAAGGAAATGATCTTCCTGATGTTGGAAAGATCCTCATGATCAAAGAAAAGAGCATCATGATAAAGCAAATGAGCATCACGATGAAGGAAATATGCATCATGATTAAAGAGAATGATCATCATCACGAAGGAAATAAGCATCAAGATGACAAAAATATGCATCATGATGATGAAAATGAGCATCATTATGTATAAAATGTGAATCAAGATGAAGAAAATGAGCATATCAAGATGAAAAAAACGAGCTTCGTGATGAAAAATATGCATCATGATAAAGGAAAAGAGTATCATGATGAAGAAAATATACATCATGATGAAGAAAATATGCATCATGAAGAAGAAATTATCATCATGATGAAGGAAATGGGCATCATGATGAAGATAATATACATCATGATGAAGGAAATGAGCATCATGATGAAGAAAATATACATCATGATGAAGAAAATCAGCATGATGATGAAGAAAATATGCATCATGATGAAGAAAATGAGCATCATGCTGAAGAAACTGAACATCATGATGAAGAAATATGCATCATAACAAAGAAAATTATATCATGATAGAGGAAATGAGCATCATGATGGTAAATGAGCATCATGATGAAGAAAATATACATCATGATGAGAAAAATATGCATCATGATGATAGCATCATGATGAAGAAAATGAGCATCATGATAAAGAAAATATGCATCATGATGAAGAAAATATGCATCATGATGAAGAATGAGCATCTCGATGAAGAAAATATACATCATGATGAAGAAAATGTGCATCACAATGAAAAGATTAAGCATCATGATGAAGAAAATATGCATAATGATGAAGAAATTGTACATCATGATGAAGAAAATATGCATCATGATGAAGGAAATATGCATCATATTGAAGATAATATGCATCCTGATTAAGAAAATGAGAATAATGAAGAATAAAATATGCATCATTGTCACGCCCCGACCCCACACAGAACGCGACAACCGCCACGTTAACCATAAATTTCGCAGAATGGGTGCACTCCACTCCACAAAGTTTATAGAAAACGTAAGGCTTGCTATCAAGTACCTGTAGTGCTGAACAACTGATAACAACGGGTACAACCCGAGGACATCATCTCAAAAAGTATCTACAAGGATTTACAAAGGTACAAAATACAACGGTGTAACTTAGTTTAAAGAAAATATACATGAACGATATAACATCGCGAAGGTACAAAAAGAACATCAAGGGGGTCACCAAATATAAACTATACAATCTCGCCAATGAATCCGTCAATTTACATAAAAGAGAAAGTACCCAAAACACGGATTGGATGACGAGCAAACGATAGGAAAACCTCCAACCAAAACGATATCAACAGCCTGAAAAGGAAAGAATGATGGGGGTGAGCAAAACCACTAGCTCAGTGAGGTGATAAGCCGGTCACCCCGACCCTTATACGAAGCATGTATTCCACTCGCGGTTCATAACATAAAATCCCACATTTCGTCCCACAATAACTATTTCTCACTCAGTATAAATATTAATGAAAATAAAAACCTTAGTGCACATTTACGAATAACACAATTAGTTCAAACAACATGTTATCATATAAAAGACGCGTGGGTAGTCAATATCCTCCTCGAACTGAGCTCTCCGTTGAGAGACAGTCCAAGCCCGTCACCGTTACTCTAGATAAAATGCACATTAATATTCTTTCTCAATACGCCAAGTGCTAAAGTTCACAATTCAATATCGACGTGAATACTTGATATGATGAAACATATAAACATATATGACATGCATGTCCCACACCGGTGACGTTGACTGAGCCTATAATAGACTGATCCATCTAACGATCACCCTCCAGAGTATCAGTATTTGGCAAATGGACAGGTGCCCCGTTAGATCTAACTCACCCAGGTTTGCCAATCACGGGCAACTTGGTTGTCACTCTAACTCACCCGAACCGCGACAATTCGGGCTACTTAATCAATGTCGCTCCAACTCACCCGAACCGTGACCAATTCGGGCTACTTATCCTTGGTACCAGGCATACATATGCATGTGCATCATAAGATGAATAACGACTCAAGTTAGAGTCTTAATTGGCACACAAGAATAACCAGAAATCAATAATACTCATAAAATGGCTAACATGACTCTAACCAGAGCAATCGAGCCAATCAGGCTCTTTACCACATAACATAATACCAAATAATTTTCTTATCAATTAACTAAAACTAAAATAAATGCACATTTATGGAGGGTCCACACTTCCCACAAGAGAAGGCGTTCCCGAATTATCAACTCACAAGGAAGTGATTAACTCTCTCTGGAATCTGAAGTCGGTCCCTTGCCCTTCGTCGATGGTTCTTTACCTAGAAAGGAGATGAGCAATTAAAGACAAATTAAATATAACTAACTATTAGCGGTAACATCCCTTTCATTGCTAAAAACAAATCCTAATCGAGTTCGAACGAGTCGATATTAAATAAAAATGGTATGTAACTCCTTAACATCAGTTCTCAATCCCACATAACCCGTTTCAATACATTAACTAAACGAAACGATAGAAAATATGTTTGAATTCGACATAAAAATTCTGAAATTTTCCAGCTAGCGGCAGTTTACGAGAAAAATCATAACTAATTGTAGAATAATCGGATTGAGGCGTTTCAAGTGGCTACGGAAAGCTAACGAGTTCAGCTATGTACAGAAATTAAGTTTGCAAACTTTCAAGGGTAATAGCTATGTCAAAATCAGATCGAACAGTCTGCAAATTACCCACATACCAAAAAGAAAAACCCCACAAAATTACAAAATCATGGAAGAAGGAAGCTTAATTCACACACCACTTACCTCAAAACAACTTAGAAACCACCTAGGATGAGGGTTGTAAGGGAGAATTTGATCAACAAGGGTTTCTCCTCTTCACTCTTTTCTTTCCCCTCTTTTGCTTTTCTTCTCCCGTTCTTCTCTCTCTCTTTTTTTTTTAACTTTAGCCTTACTAATTATATATCAGGCCATTTAAGTGGGCTGAAACTTTGGGCCACAAAATAAATAAATAAATAAGTTTGGGCTTTCTAAAAAAATCTAGTTGGGCTTAATTGGGCTGACCTTTTGGGCTATAAAAATAAATAAATAGGTTTTGGGCTTTCTAAAAAAAATCTAGTTGAACTAAGATATTATAAAGTATCCCCTCCTCCAAAAAGTTTCGTCCTCGAAACATAAACATACCTAGAGATGAAAAGAGATTTGGATGGTGTTGACGCATGACTGACTCTAGTTCCCATGTTTCTTCTTCAATTTGATCACTTCTCCATAGAATTCTCACCATAGGAATGGATTTGTTACGAAGCATTTTCTCTCGGCGATCTACAATTTGAACAGGTTGTACTTCGTACGATAGATTTTCCTTTAATACAACTGGGGGATCTTTGAGCACGTGCGAAGGATCTGGTTCATTAGATGTAGGTCGAATCGATTCATTAGCACGAAGAACCTCTTCAGTGACAGTCGTAGTTGTATGAGCCGTTGTAGGTGGTGGAACACCATGTATTCGAATATGATCATAATACAATTGGTACTGCTCGGGTGTCATCATGTGCTCAACCCGCAACTGGGCCCGTGGTTGCTCTACCTGGGAAACTGGCACCCTATGATCAGAATCGATAGGGTCCGTAACCGTCGTAGGAATGACATGATCAGAAGAAACATGTCCTCGAGGTCCACGAGGAACAGAAGTGAGTAGAGGACTCGGAGGATCACGAGGAGCGTGTCCTCGACGACGAACTGGAGGTGCCATAATGACTGAAAGGAAGAAAGGAAAGAAAATGCAAGGTCAACGTCAAGGCAATACGATACCTTAGGATGACATAGAAACAAAGTTGGACTCATTGGCTTGACACAAAAAGAATGAGAATCATAAAACCAGGCTCTGATACCAAGAAAGTTGTCACGCCCCGACCCCAGACAGAACGCGACAACCGCCACGTTAACCATAAATTTCGCAGAATGGGTGCACTCCACTCCACAAAGTTTATAGAAAACGTAAGGCTTACTATCAAGTACCTGTAGAGCTGAACAACTGATAACAACGGGTACAACCCGAGGACATCATCTCAAAAAGTATCAACAAGGATTTACAAAGGTACAAAATACAACGGTGTAACTTAGTTTAAAGAAAATATACATGAACGATATAACATCACGAAGGTACAAAAAGAACATCAAGGGGGTCACCAAATATAAACTATACAATCTCGCCAATGAATCCGTCAATTTACATAAAAGAGAAAGTACCCAAAACACGGATTGGATGACGAGCAAACGATAGGAAAACCTCCAACCAAAACGATATCAACAGCCTGAAAAGGAAAGAATGATGGGAGTGATCAAAACCACTAGCTCAGTGAGGTGATAAGCCGGTCACCCCGACCCTTATACGAAGCATGTATTCCACTCGCGGTTCATAACATAAAATCCCACATTTCGTCCCACAATAACTATTTCTCACTCAGTATACATATTAATGAAAATAAAAACCTTAGTGCACATTTACGAATAACACAATTAGTTCAAACAACATGTTATCACATAAAAGACGCGTGGGAAGTCAATATCCTCCTCGAACTGAGCTCTCCGTCGAGAGACAGTCCAAGCCCGTCACCGTTACTCTAGATAAAATGCACATTAATATTCTTTCTTAATACGCCAAGTGCTAAAGTTCACAATTCAATATCGACGTGAATACTTGAAATGATCAAACATATAAACATATATGACATGCATGTCCCACACCGGTGACGTTGACTGAGCCTATAATAGACTGATCCATCTAACGATCACCCTCCAGAGTATCAGTATTTGGCAAATGGACAGGTTCCCCATTAGATCTAACTCACCCAGGTTTGCCAATCACGGGCAACTTGGTTGTCACTCTAACTCACCCGAACCGCGACAATTCGGGCTACTTAATCAATGTCGCTCCAACTCACCCAAACCGTGACCAATTCGGGCTACTTAACCTTGGTACCAGGCATACATATGCATGTGCATCATAAGATGAATAACGACTCAAGTTAGAGTCTTAATTGGCACACAAGAATAACCAGAAATCAATAATACTCATAAAATGGCTAACATGACTCTAACCAGAGCAATCGAGCCAATCAGGCTCTTTACCACATAACATAATACCAAATAATTTTCTTATCAATTAACTAAAACTAAAATAAATGCACATTTATCGAGGGTCCACACTTCCCACAAGAGAACGCGTTCCCGAATTATCAACTCACAAGGAAGTGATTAACTCTCTCTGGAATCTGAAGTCGGTCCCTTGCCCTTCGTCGATGGTTCTTTACCTAGAAAGGAGATGAGAAATAAAGGCAAATTAAATATAACTAACTATTAGCGGTAACATCCCTTTCATTGCTAAAAACAAATCCTAATCGAGTTCGAACGAGTCGATATTAAATAAAAAATGGTATGTAACTCCTTAACATCAGTTCTCAATCCCACATAACCCGTTTCAATACATTAACTAAACGAAACGATAGAAAATAAGTTTGAATTCGACATAAAAATTCTGAAATTTTCCAGCTAGCGGCAGTTTACGAGAAAAATCATAACTAATTGTAGAATAATCGGATTGAGGCGTTTCAAGTGGCTACGGAAAGCTAACGAGTTCAGCTACGTATAGAAATTAAGTTTGCAAACTTTCAAGGGTAATAGCTATGTCAAAATCAGTTCGAACAGTCTGCAAATTACCCACATACCAAAAAGAAAAACCCCACAAAATTACAAAATCATGGAAGAAGGAAGCTTAATTCACACACCACTTACCTCAAAACAACTTAGAAACCACCTAGGATGTGGGTTGTAAGGGAGAATTTGATCAACAAGGGTTTCTCCTCTTCACTCTTTTCTTTCCCCTCTTTTGCTTTTCTTCTCCCGTTCTTCTCTCTCTTTTTTTTTTTTAACTTTAGCCTTACTAATTATATATCAGGCCATTTAAGTGGGCTGAAACTTTGGGCCACAAAATAAATAAATAAATAAGTTTGGGCTTTCTAAAAAAATCTAGTTGGGCTTAATTGGGCTGGCCTTTTGGGCTATAAAAATAAATAAATAGGTTTTGGGCTTTCTAAAAAAAATCTAGTTGAACTAAGATATTATAATCATGATGAAGGAAATGAGCTTCATGATGATGGAAATAAGCATCATGATCAAAGAAAAAGCATCATGATGAAGAAAATAAGCATCATGATTTAAGAAAATGAGCATCATGACGTAGGAAATAAGCATCATGATGAAGGAGATATGAATCATGATGAAAAAATGAGCATCACGATGTAGAAAATGAGATTCATGATGAAAAAAATGAGCATTATAACTTACGAAATAAGCATCATGATGAAGAAAATGAGCATCATGATGAAGAAAATATGCATCATGATGAAGAAAATATGCATCATGATGGAGAAATTTGCATAATGATGAAAGAAAAGATCATCATGACGAAGGAAATGAACATCATGATGAAGAAAATGAGCATCATGATGAGTAAAATATGCATCATGATGATAAAATATGAAACTTGATGAAGAAAATGAGCATGATGAAGAGAATGAGCATCATGATGAAGAAAATATGCATCATGATGAAGGAAATGAGTATCATGATGATGGAAATGAGCATCATGTTGAAGAAAATTAGCGTCATGATGAAGAAAATATGCATTATGATGAAGAAAATATGTATCATGATGAAAAAAATATGCATCATGATGGAAAAATGAGAATCACGATGAAGAATATATGCTTCATGATAAAGGAAACGAGCATAATGATGAAGGAAATATGTATCATGAATAAGAAAATGTGCATCATGATGTTGGAAATGAGCATTATGATGAAGAAAATATGATCAAAGAAAAGAGCATCATGATAAAGGAAATAAGCATCAAGATGAATTAAATATGCATCATGATTAAAGAGAATGATTATCATGACGTAGGAAATAAGCATCATGATGACAAAAATATGCATCATAATGAAAAAATGAGCATCATGATGTATAAAATGAGCATCATGATGAGGAAAATATGCATCATGATGAAGAAAAAGAGCATCAAGATGAAGAAAATATGCATCGTCATGAAGAAAATGAGCATCATGATGAAGGAAACATGGGTCGTGATGAAGAAAATGAGTATCATGATGAAAAAATTGAGCATCATGATAAAGAAAATGAGCATTATGATGATGGAAATGAGCATCACGAATAATTAAATGAGCATCATGATGAAGAAAATATGCATCTTGATGAAGGAAATGAGCATCATGATAAAGGAAGTGAGCATTATGACGAAGAAAATGTGCTTCACGATGAAGAAAATGTACATCATGATAAAGAGAATTTACATCATGATGAAGAAAATATGCATCAGATGAAGAAAATTTGCTTCATGATGAAGAAAATGAGCGTGATGATGAGGAAAATATGCAACATGATCAAGAAAATATGCATCATGATGAAGCTCATGATGAAGAAAATATATATCATGATGAAGAAAATGAACATCATGATGAAGGAAATGAGCATATCGATGAAGAAAATATGCATCATGAAAAAGAAAGTGAGCATCATGATAAAGAAAATATTCATCATGATGAAGAAAATATGTATCATGATGAAGAATGAGCATCTTGAAGAAGAAAATGAGCATCAAGATGAAGAGATTGAGCATCATGATGAAGGAAATGAGAATCGTGATGAAGGAAATGAGCGTCATGATGAAGAGAATTAGCATCGTGATGAAAAAAATATGCATCATGATGAAGGAATTGAGCATCATGATGAATAAAATAAGCGTAATGATGAAGGAAATGTGCATCATGATAAAGAAAATATGCATCATGATGAAGAAATTGATCATTATGATGAAGAAAATGAGCATAATGATGAAGGAAATATGCATCATGATTAAGAAAATGAGCATCATGATGAAGAAAATATGCATCATGATGTAGGAAATGAGCTTCTTGATGTTGGAAATGAGCATCAGGACCAATTAAAGAGCATCATGATAAAAGAAATAAGCATCATGATTTAAGAAAATGAGTATCATTACGTAGGAAATAAGCATCATGATGAAAAAATATGAATCATGATGAAAAAAATGAGCATAATGATGTAGAAAATGAGCATCATGATGAAGAAAATGAGCATCATGTTGAATAAAATGAGCATTATGACGTAGGAAATAAGCATCATGATGAAGAAAATGAGCATCATGATGAAAAATATGCGTCATGATAAAAGAAGTGAGTATCATGATGAATAAAATATGCATCATAATGAAGAAATTAGCATCACGATGAAGGAAATGAGCATCACGATGATGAAAGTGAGCAACATGATGAAGAAAATATGCTTCATGATGAAGAAAATGAGCATGATGATGAAGAAAATATGCATCATGATGAAGAAAATGAGCTTCATGATGAGGAAAATATGCATCATGTTGAAGAAAAGGAGCATCTTGATGAAGAAAATATGCATCGTCATGAAGAAAATGAGCATCATGATGAAGAAAATATGCATCATGATGAAGAAAATGAGCATCATGATGATGAAATCATGATGAAGAAAATGAGCATTATGATGAAGGAAATGAGCATCATGATTAGTTAAATGAGCATCATGATGAAGAATATTAGCATCATGATGAAGGAAATGAGTATCATGATGAAGAAAATATGCATTATGATGAAGGAAATGAGCATCATGATTAAGTAAATGAGCATCATGACATAGAAAATGTGCTTCACGATGAAGAAAATGTGCATCACGATGAAGAAAATTTGCATCATTGTGAAGAATATATGCTTCATGATGAAGAAAATGAGCATGATGATGAAGAAAATATGCATCATGATGAAGAAATTGAGCATCATGATGAAGAAAATGAGCATAATGATGAAGGAAATATACATCATGATGAAGAAAATGAGGATCATGGTGGGGAAATTATGCATCATGATGAAGGAAATGAGCTTCCTGATGTTGGAAATGAGCATCATGACCAAAGAAAAGGGCATCATGATAAAGTAAATAAGTATCATGATTTAAGAAAATGAGAATCATGACGTAGGAATTAAGCATCATGATGAAGAAAATATGAATCATGATTAAAAAAATGAGCATCATGATGAAGAAAATGAGCATTATGACGTAGGAAATAAGCATCATGAAGAAGAAAATAAGCATCATGATGAAAAATATGCGTCATGATAAAAGAAGTGAGTATCATGATGAATAAAATATGCATCAAAATGAAGAAATTAGCATCACGATGAAGTAAATGAGCAGCACGATGATGAAAATTAGCATGATGATGAAGAAAATATGCTTCATGATGAAGAAAATGAGCATGATGATGAAGAAAATATGCATCATGATGAAGAAAATGAGCATCATGATGAGAAAAATATGCATCATGATGAAGAAAATGAGCATCTTGATGAAGAAAATATGCATCGTCATGAAGAAAATGAGCATCATGATGAAGAAAATATGCATCATGATGAAGAAAATGAGCATCATGATGATGAAATCATATTGAAGAAAATGAGCATTATGATGAAGGAAATGAGCATCATGATTAGTTAAATGAGCATCATGATGAAGAAAATTTGCATCATGTTGAAGGAAATGAGCATCATGATGAAGAAAATATGCATTATGATGAAAGAAATGAGCATCATGAAGAAGGAAATGAGCATCTTGACGTATAAAATGTGCTTCACGATAAAGAAAATGTGCATCATGATGAAGAAAATTTGCATCATTGTGAAGAATATACGCTTCATGATGAAGAAAATGAGCATGATGATGAAGAAAATATGCATCATGATGAAGAAATTGAGCATCATGATGAAGAAAATGAGCATAATGATGAAGGAAATATACATCATGATGAAGAAAATGAGGATCATGGTGGAGAAAATATGCATCATGATGAAGGAAATGAGCTTCCTGATGTTGGAAATGAGCATCATGACCAAAGAAAAGGGCATCATGATGAAATAAATAAGCATAATGATTTAAGAAAATGAGAATCATGACGTAGGAATTAAGCATCATGATGAAGAAAATATGAATAATGATGAAAAAAATGAGCATTATTACGTAGGAAATAAGCATCATAATGAAGAAAATGAGCATCATGAAGAATAAAATATGCATCATGATGATAAAATATGAATCTTGATGTAGAAAATGAGCATGATGAAGAAAATGAGCATCATGTTGAAGAAAATATGCATCATGATGAAGGAAATGAGCATCAAGAGGATAGAAATGAGCATCATGTTGAAGAAAATTAGCGTCATGATGAAGAAAATATGCACCCTGATGAAGAAATATGCATCATGATGAAGAAAATAAGCATCATGATGAAAAAAATGAGAATCACGATGAAGAATATATACATCATGATAAAGGAAATGAGCTTAATGATGAAGGAAATATACATCATGATGAAGAAAATGTGCATCATGATGAAGAAAATATGCATCATGGTGAAGGAAATTAGCATCATGATGAAGGAAATGATCTTCCTGATGTTGGAAAGATCCTCATGATCAAAGAAAATAGCATCATGATAAGGGAAATGAGCATCACGATGAAGGAAATATGCATCATGATTAAAGAGAATGATCATCATCATGAAGGAAATAATCATCATGATGACAAAAATATGCATCATGATGATGAAAATGAGCATCATGATGTATAAAATGAGCATCAAGATGAAGAAAATGAGCATATCAAGATGAAGAAAATGAGCATCGTGATGAAAAAATGCATCATGATAAAGAAAAGAGTATCATGATGAAGAAAATATACATCATGATGAAGAAAATATGCATCATGATGAAGAAATTATCATCATGATGAAGGAAATGAGCATCATGATGATGAAAATGAGCATCATGATGAAGAAAATATACATCATGATGAAGAAAATCAGCATGATGATGAAGAAAATATGCATCATGATTAAGAAAATGAGCATCATGCTGAAGAAATTGAGCATCATGATGAAGAAATATGCATCATAACAAAGAAAATGAGAATCATGATGGAGGAAATGAGCATCATGATGAAGAAAATATGCATCATGATGAAGGAAATGAGCATCATGATGAAGGAAATGATCTTCCTGATGTTGGAAAGATCCTCATGATCAAAGAAAAGAGCATCATGATAAAGGAAATGAGCATCACGATTAAGGAAATATGCATCATGATTAAAGAGAATGATCATCATCACGAAGGAAATAAGCATCATGATGACAAAAATATGCATCATGATGATGAAAATGAGCATCATGATGTATAAAATGAGCATCAAGATGAAGAAAATGAGCATATAACGATGAAGAAAATGAGCATCGTGATGAAAAATATGCATCATGATAAAGGGAAAGAGTATCATGATGAAGAAAAAATATACATCATGATGAAGAAAATATGCATCATGATGAAGAAATTATCATCATGATGAAGGAAATGAGCATCATGATAAAGAAAATATACATGTGAAAAAATCAGCATGATGATGAAGAAAATATGAATCATCATGAAAAAAATGAGCATCATGATTAAGAAAATGAGCATCATGATGAAGAAAATGAGCATTATGACGTAGGAAATAAACATCATGACGAAGAAAATGAGCATCATGATAATAAAATATGAATCTTGATGATGAAATGAGCAAGATGAAGAGAATGAGCATCATGTTGAAGAAAATATGCATCATGATGAAGGAAATGAACATCAAGATGATAGAAATGAGCATCATGTTGAAGAAAATTAGCGTCATGATGAAGAAAATATGCATCCTGATGAAAAAATATGCATCATGATGAAGAAAATGAGCATCATGATGAAAAAATGAGAATCACGACGAAGAATATATACATCATGATAAAGGAAATGAGCATAATGATGAAGGAAATATACATCATGATGAAGAAAATGTGCATCATGATGAAGAAAATATGCATCATGATGAAGGAAATGAGCATCATGATGAAGGAAATGATCTTCCTGATGTTGGAAAGATCCTCATGATCAAAGAAAAGAGCATCATGATAAGGGAAATGAGCGTCACGATGAAGGAAATATGCATCATGATTAAAGAGAATGATCTTCATCATGAAGGAAATAAGCATCATGATGACAAAAATATGCATCATGATGATGAAAATGAGCATCATGATGTATAAAATGAGCATCAAGATGAAGAAAATGAGCATATCAAGATGAAGAAAATGAGCATCGTGATAAAATATATGCATCATGATAAAGGAAAAGAGTATCATGATGAAGAAAATATACATCATGATGAAGAAAATATGCATCATGATGAAGAAATTATCATCATGATGAAGGAAATGAGCATCATGATGATGAAAATGAGCATCATGATGAAGAAAATATACATCATGATGAAGAAAATCAGCATGATGATGAAGAAAATATGCATCATGATTAAGAAAATGAGCATCATGCTGAAGAAATTCAGCATCATGATGAAGAAATATGCATCATAACAAAGAAAATGAGAATCATGATGGAGGAAATGAGCATCATGATGAAGTAAATGAGCATCATGATGAAGAAAATATACATCATGATGAGAAAATATGCGTCATGATGAGAGCATCATGATGTAGAAAATAAGCATCATGATGAAGAAAATGAGCATCATGATAAAGAAAATATGCATCATGATTAAGAAAATATGCATCATGATGAAGAATGAGCATCTCGATGAAGAAAATATACATCATGATGAAGAAAATGTGCATCACAATGAAGAGATTGATGATCATGATGAAGAAAATATGCATAATGATGAAGAAATTGTACATCATGAAGAAGAAAATAAGCATCATGATGAAAAATATGCGTCATGATAAAAGAAGTGAGTATCATGATGAATAAAATATGCATCAAAATGAAGAAATTAGCATCACGATGAAGTAAATGAGCAGCACGATGATGAAAATTAGCATGATGATGAAGAAAATATGCTTCATGATGAAGAAAATGAGCATGATGATGAAGAAAATATGCATCATGATGAAGAAAATGAGCATCATGATGAGAAAAATATGCATCATGATGAAGAAAATGAGCATCTTGATGAAGAAAATATGCATCGTCCTGAAGAAAATGAGCATCATGATGAAGAAAATATGCATCATGATGAAGAAAATGAGCATCATGATGATGAAATCATATTGAAGAAAATGAGCATTATGATGAAGGAAATGAGCATCATGATTAGTTAAATGAGCATCATGATGAAGAAAATTTGCATCATGTTGAAGGAAATGAGCATCATGATGAAGAAAATATGCATTATGATGAAAGAAATGAGCATCATGAAGAAGGAAATGAGCATCTTGACGTATAAAATGTGCTTCACGATAAAGAAAATGTGCATCATGATGAAGAAAATTTGCATCATTGTGAAGAATATATGCTTCATGATGAAGAAAATGAGCATGATGATGAAGAAAATATGCATCATGATGAAGAAATTGAGCATCATGATGAAGAAAATGAGCATAATGATGAAGGAAATATACATCATGATGAAGAAAATGAGGATCATGGTGGAGAAAATATGCATCATGATGAAGGAAATGAGCTTCCTGATGTTGGAAATGAGCATCATGACCAAAGAAAAGGGCATCATGATGAAATAAATAAGCATAATGATTTAAGAAAATGAGAATCATGACGTAGGAATTAAGCATCATGATGAAGAAAATATGAATAATGATGAAAAAAATGAGCATTATTACGTAGGAAATAAGCATCATAATGAAGAAAATGAGCATCATGAAGAATAAAATATGCATCATGATGATAAAATATGAATCTTGATGTAGAAAATGAGCATGATGAAGAGAATGAGCATCATGTTGAAGAAAATATGCATCATGATGAAGGAAATGAGCATCAAGAGGATAGAAATGAGCATCATGTTGAAGAAAATTAGCGTCATGATGAAGAAAATATGCACCCTGATGAAGAAATATGCATCATGATGAAGAAAATAAGCATCATGATGAAAAAATGAGAATCACGATGAAGAATATATACATCATGATAAAGGAAATGAGCTTAATGATGAAGGAAATATACATCATGATGAAGAAAATGTGCATCATGATGAAGAAAATATGCATCATGGTGAAGGAAATTAGCATCATGATGAAGGAAATGATCTTCCTGATGTTGGAAAGATCCTCATGATCAAAGAAAATAGCATCATGATAAGGGAAATGAGCATCAAGATGAAGGAAATATGCATCATGATTAAAGAGAATGATCATCATCATGAAGGAAATAATCATCATGATGACAAAAATATGCATCATGATGATGAAAATGAGCATCATGATGTATAAAATGAGCATCAAGATGAAGAAAATGAGCATATCAAGATGAAGAAAATGAGCATCGTGATGAAAAATATGCATCATGATAAAGAAAAGAGTATCATGATGAAGAAAATATACATCATGATGAAGAAAATATGCATCATGATGAAGAAATTATCATCATGATGAAGGAAATGAGCATCATGATGATGAAAATGAGCATCATGATGAAGAAAATATACATCATGATGAAGAAAATCAGCATGATGATGAAGAAAATGTGCATCATGATTAAGAAAATGAGCATCATGCTGAAGAAATTGAGCATCATGATGAAGAAATATGCATCATAACAAAGAAAATGAGAATCATGATGGAGGAAATGAGCATCATGATGAAGAAAATATGCATCATGATGAAGGAAATGAGCATCATGATGAAGGAAATGATCTTCCTGATGTTGGAAAGATCCTCATGATCAAAGAAAAGAGCATCATGATAAAGGAAATGAGCATCACGATGAAGGAAATATGCATCATGATTAAAGAGAATGATCATCATCACGAAGGAAATAAGCATCATGATGACAAAAATATGCATCATGATGATGAAAATGAGCATCATGATGTATAAAATGAGCATCAAGATGAAGAAAATGAGCATATAACGATGAAGAAAATGAGCATCGTGATGAAAAATATGCATCATGATAAAGGGAAAGAGTATCATGATGAAGAAAAAATATACATCATGATGAAGAAAATATGCATCATGATGAAGAAATTATCATCATGATGAAGGAAATGAGCATCATGATAAAGAAAATATACATGTGAAAAAATCAGCATGATGATGAAGAAAATATGAATCATCATGAAAAAAATGAGCATCATGATTAAGAAAATGAGCATCATGATGAAGAAAATGAGCATTATGACGTAGGAAATAAACATCATGACGAAGAAAATGAGCATCATGATAATAAAATATGAATCTTGATGATGAAATGAGCAAGATGAAGAGAATGAGCATCATGTTGAAGAAAATATGCATCATGATGAAGGAAATGAACATCAAGATGATAGAAATGAGCATCATGTTGAAGAAAATTAGCGTCATGATGAAGAAAATATGCATCCTGATGAAAAAATATGCATCATGATGAAGAAAATGAGCATCATGATGAAAAAATGAGAATCACGACGAAGAATATATACATCATGATAAAGGAAATGAGCATAATGATGAAGGAAATATACATCATGATGAAGAAAATGTGCATCATGATGAAGAAAATATGCATCATGATGAAGGAAATGAGCATCATGATGAAGGAAATGATCTTCCTGATGTTGGAAAGATCCTCATGATCAAAGAAAAGAGCATCATGATAAGGGAAATGAGCGTCACGATGAAGGAAATATGCATCATGATAAAAGAGAATGATCTTCATCATGAAGGAAATAAGCATCATGATGACAAAAATATGCATCATGATGATGAAAATGAGCATCATGATGTATAAAATGAGCATCAAGATGAAGAAAATGAGCATATCAAGATGAAGAAAATGAGCATCGTGATAAAATATATGCATCATGATAAAGGAAAAGAGTATCATGATGAAGAAAATATACATCATGATGAAGAAAATATGCATCATGATGAAGAAATTATCATCATGATGAAGGAAATGAGCATCATGATGATGAAAATGAGCATCATGATGAAGAAAATATACATCATGATGAAGAAAATCAGCATGATGATGAAGAAAATATGCATCATGATTAAGAAAATGAGCATCATGTTGAAGAAATTCAGCATCATGATGAAGAAATATGCATCATAACAAAGAAAATGAGAATCATGATGGAGGAAATGAGCATCATGATGAAGTAAATGAGCATCATGATGAAGAAAATATACATCATGATGAGAAAATATGCGTCATGATGAGAGCATCATGATGTAGAAAATAAGCATCATGATGAAGAAAATGAGCATCATGATAAAGAAAATATGCATCATGATTAAGAAAATATGCATCATGATGAAGAATGAGCATCTCGATGAAGAAAATATACATCATGATGAAGAAAATGTGCATCACAATGAAGAGATTGATGATCATGATGAAGAAAATATGCATAATGATGAAGAAATTGTACATCATGAAGAAGAAAATAAGCATCATGATGAAAAATATGCGTCATGATAAAAGAAGTGAGTATCATGATGAATAAAATATGCATCAAAATGAAGAAATTAGCATCACGATGAAGTAAATGAGCAGCACGATGATGAAAATTAGAATGATGATGAAGAAAATATGCTTCATGATGAAGAAAATGAGCATGATGATGAAGAAAATATGCATCATGATGAAGAAAATGAGCATAATGATGAGAAAAATATGCATCATGATGAAGAAAATGAGCATCTTGATGAAGAAAATATGCATCGTCATGAAGAAAATGAGCATCATGATGAAGAAAATATGCATCATGATGAAGAAAATGAGCATCATGATGATGAAATCATATTGAAGAAAATGAGCATTATGATGAAGGAAATGAGCATCATGATTAGTTAAATGAGCATCATGATGAAGAAAATTTGCATCATGTTGAAGGAAATGAGCATCATGATGAAGAAAATATGCATTATGATGAAAGAAATGAGCATCATGAAGAAGGAAATGAGCATCTTGACGTATAAAATGTGCTTCGCGATAAAGAAAATGTGCATCATGATGAAGAAAATTTGCATCATTGTGAAGAATATATGCTTCATGATGAAGAAAATGAGCATGATGATGAAGAAAATATGCATCATGATGAAGAAATTGAGCATCATGATGAAGAAAATGAGCATAATGATGAAGGAAATATACATCATGATGAAGAAAATGAGGATCATGGTGGAGAAAATATGCATCATGATGAAGGAAATGAGCTTTCTGATGTTGGAAATGAGCATCATGACCAAAGAAAAGGGCATCATGATGAAATAAATAAGCATAATGATTTAAGAAAATGAGAATCATGACGTAGGAATTAAGCATCATGATGAAGAAAATATGAATAATGATGAAAAAATGAGCATTATTACGTAGGAAATAAGCATCATAATGAAGAAAATGAGCATCATGAAGAATAAAATATGCATCATGATGATAAAATATGAATCTTGATGTAGAAAATGAGCATGATGAAGAGAATGAGCATCATGTTGAAGAAAATATGCATCTTGATGAAGGAAATGAGCATCAAGAGGATAGAAATGTGCATCATGTTGAAGAAAATTAGCGTCATGATGAAGAAAATATGCACCCTGATGAAGAAATATGCATCATGATGAAGAAAATAAGCATCATGATGAAAAAAATGAGAATCACGATGAAGAATAAATACATCATGATAAAGGAAATGAGCTTAATGATGAAGGAAATATACATCATGATGAAGAAAATATGCATCATGGTGAAGGAAATTAGCATCATGATGAAGGAAATGATCTTCCTGATGTTGGAAAGATCCTCATGATCAAAGAAAATAGCATCATGATAAGGGAAATGAGCATCACGATGAAGGAAATATGCATCATGATTAAAGAGAATGATCATCATCATGAAGGAAATAATCATCATGATGACAAAAATATGCATCATGATGATGAAAATGAGCATCATGATGTATAAAATGAGCATCAAGATGAAGAAAATGAGCATATCAAGATGAAGAAAATGAGCATCGTGATGAAAAATATGCATCATGATAAAGAAAAGAGTATCATGATGAAGAAAATATACATCATGATGAAGAAAATATGCATCATGATGAAGAAATTATCATCATGATGAAGGAAATGAGCATCATGATGATGAAAATGAGCATCATGATGAAGAAAATATACATCATGATGAAGAAAATCAGCATGATGATGAAGAAAATATGCATCATGATTAAGAAAATGAGCATCATGCTGAAGAAATTGAGCATCATGATGAAGAAATATGCATCATAACAAAGAAAATGAGAATCATGATGGAGGAAATGAGCATCATGATGAAGAAAATATGCATCATGATGAAGGAAATGAGCATCATGATGAAGGAAATGATTTTCCTGATGTTGGAAAGATCCTCATGATCAAAGAAAAGAGCATCATGATAAAGGAAATGAGCATCACGATGAAGGAAATATGCATCATGATTAAAGAGAATGATCATCATCACGAAGGAAATAAGCATCATGATGACAAAAATATGCATCATGATGATGAAAATGAGCATCATGATGTATAAAATGAGCATCAAGATGAAGAAAATGAGCATATAACGATGAAGAAAATGAGCATCGTGATGAAAAATATGCATCATGATAAAGGGAAAGAGTATCATGATGAAGAAAAAATATACATCATGATGAAGAAAATATGCATCATGATGAAGAAATTATCATCATGATGAAGGAAATGAGCATCATGATAAAGAAAATATACATGTGAAAAAATCAGCATGATGATGAAGAAAATATGAATCATCATGAAAAAAATGAGCATCATGATTAAGAAAATGAGCATCATGATGAAGAAAATGAGCATTATGACGTAGGAAATAAACATCATGGCGAAGAAAATGAGCATCGTGATAATAAAATATGAATCTTGATGATGAAATGAGCAAGATGAAGAGAATGAGCATCATGTTGAAGAAAATATGCATCATGATGAAGGAAATGAACATCAAGATGATAGAAATCAGCATCATGTTGAAGAAAATTAGCGTCATGATGAAGAAAATATGCATCCTGATGAAAAAATATGCATTATGATGAAGAAAATGAGCATCATGATGAAAAAATGAGAATCACGACGAAGAATATATACATCATGATAAAGGAAATGAGCATAATGATGAAGGAAATATACATCATGATGAAGAAAATGTGCATCATGATGAAGAAAATATGCATCATGATGAAGGAAATGAGCATCATGATGAAGGAAATGATCTTCCTGATGTTGGAAAGATCCTCATGATCAAAGAAAAGAGCATCATGATAAGGGAAATGAGCGTCACGATGAAGGAAATATGCATCATGATTAAAGAGAATGATCTTCATCATGAAGGAAATAAGCATCATGATGACAAAAATATGCATCATGATGATGAAAATGAGCATCATGATGTATAAAATGAGCATCAAGATGAAGAAAATGAGCATATCAAGATGAAGAAAATGAGCATCGTGATAAAATATATGCATCATGATAAAGGAAAAGAGTATCATGATGAAGAAAATATACATCATGATGAAGAAAATATGCATCATGATGAAGAAATTATCATCATGATGAAGGAAATGAGCATCATGATGATGAAAATGAGCATCATGATGAAGAAAATATACATCATGATGAAGAAAATCAGCATGATGATGAAGAAAATATGCATCATGATTAAGAAAATGAGCATCATGCTGAAGAAATTCAGCATCATGATGAAGAAATATGCATCATAACAAAGAAAATGAGAATCATGATGGAGGAAATGAGCATCATGATGAAGTAAATGAGTATCATGATGAAGAAAATATACATCATGATGAGAAAATATGCGTCATGATGAGAGCATCATGATGTAGAAAATAAGCATCATGATGAAGAAAATGAGCATCATGATAAAGAAAATATGCATCATGATTAAGAAAATATGCATCATGATGAAGAATGAGCATCTCGATGAAGAAAATATACATCATGATGAAGAAAATGTGCATCACAATGAAGAGATTGATGATCATGATGAAGAAAATATGCATAATGATGAAGAAATTGTACATCATGAAGAAGAAAATAAGCATCATGATGAAAAATATGCGTCATGATAAAAGAAGTGAGTATCATGATGAATAAAATATGCATCAAAATGAAGAAATTAGCATCACGATGAAGTATATGAGCAGCACGATGATGAAAATTAGCATGATGATGAAGAAAATATGCTTCATGATGAAGAAAATGAGCATGATGATGAAGAAAATATGCATCATGATGAAGAAAATGAGCATCATGATGAGAAAAATATGCATCATGATGAAGAAAATGAGCATCTTGATGAAGAAAATACGCATCGTCATGAAGAAAATGAGCATCATGATGAAGGAAATATGCATCATGATGAAGAAAATGAGCACCATGATGATGAAATCATATTGAAGAAAATGAGCATTATGATGAAGGAAATGAGCATCATGATTAGTTAAATGAGCATCATGATTAAGAAAATTTGCATCATGTTGAAGGAAATGAGCATCATGATGAAGAAAATATGCATTATGATGAAAGAAATGAGCATCATGAAGAAGGAAATGAGCATCTTGACGTATAAAATGTGCTTCACGATAAAGAAAATGTGCATCATGATGAAGAAAATTTGCATCATTGTGAAGAATATATGCTTCATGATGAAGAAAATGAGCATGATGATGAAGAAAATATGCATCATGATGAAGAAATTGAGCATCATGATGAAGAAAATGAGCATAATGATGAAGGAAATATACATCATGATGAAGAAAATGAGGATCATGGTGGAGAAAATATGCATCATGATGAAGGAAATGAGCTTCCTGATGTTGGAAATGAGCATCATGACCAAAGAAAAGGGCATCATGATGAAATAAATAAGCATAATGATTTAAGAAAATGAGAATCATGACGTAGGAATTAAGCATCATGATGAAGAAAATATGAATAATGATGAAAAAAATGAGCATTATTACGTAGGAAATAAGCATCATAATGAAGAAAATGAGCATCATGAAGAATAAAATATGCATCATGATGATAAAATATGAATCTTGATGTAGAAAATGAGCATGATGAAGAAAATGAGCATCATGTTGAAGAAAATATGCATCATGATGAAGGAAATGAGCATCAAGAGGATAGAAATGAGCATCATGTTGAAGAAAATTAGCGTCATGATGAAGAAAATATGCACCCTGATGAAGAAATATGCATCATGATGAAGAAAATAAGCATCATGATGAAAAAAATGAGAATCACGATGAAGAATATATACATCATGATAAAGGAAATGAGCTTAATGATGAAGGAAATATACATCATGATGAAGAAAATGTGCATCATGATGAAGAAAATATGCATCATGGTGAAGGAAATTAGCATCATGATGAAGGAAATGATCTTCCTGATGTTGGAAAGATCCTCATGATCAAAGAAAATAGCATCATGATAAGGGAAATGAGCATCACGATGAAGGAAATATGCATCATGATTAAAGAGAATGATCATCATCATGAAGGAAATAATCATCATGATGACAAAAATATGCATCATGATGATGAAAATGAGCATCATGATGTATAAAATGAGCATCAAGATGAAGAAAATGAGCATATCAAGATGAAGAAAATGAGCATCGTGATGAAAAATATGCATCATGATAAAGAAAAGAGTATCATGATGAAGAAAATATACATCATGATGAAGAAAATATGCATCATGATGAAGAAATTATCATCATGATGAAGGAAATGAGCATCATGATGATGAAAATGAGCATCATGATGAAGAAAATATACATCATGATGAAGAAAATCAGCATGATGATGAAGAAAATATGCATCATGATTAAGAAAATGAGCATCATGCTGAAGAAATTGAGCATCATGATGAAGAAATATGCATCATAACAAAGAAAATGAGAATCATGATGGAGGAAATGAGCATCATGATGAAGAAAATATGCATCATGATGAAGGAAATGAGCATCATGATGAAGGAAATGATCTTCCTGATGTTGGAAAGATCCTCATGATCAAAGAAAAGAGCATCATGATAAAGGAAATGAGCATCACGATGAAGGAAATATGCATCATGATTAAAGAGAATGATCATCATCACGAAGGAAATAAGCATCATGATGACAAAAATATGCATCATGATGATGAAAATGAGCATCATGATGTATAAAATGAGCATCAAGATGAAGAAAATGAGCATATAACGATGAAGAAAATGAGCATCGTGATGAAAAATATGCATCATGATAAAGGGAAAGAGTATCATGATGAAGAAAAAATATACATCATGATGAAGAAAATATGCATCATGATGAAGAAATTATCATCATGATGAAGGAAATGAGCATCATGATAAAGAAAATATACATGTGAAAAAATCAGCATGATGATGAAGAAAATATGAATCATCATGAAAAAAATGAGCATCATGATTAAGAAAATGAGCATCATGATGAAGAAAATGAGCATTATGACGTAGGAAATAAACATCATGACGAAGAAAATGAGCATCATGATAATAAAATATGAATCTTGATGATGAAATGAGCAAGATGAAGAGAATGAGCATCATGTTGAAGAAAATATGCATCATGATGAAGGAAATGAACATCAAGATGATAGAAATGAGCATCATGTTGAAGAAAATTAGCGTCATGATGAAGAAAATATGCATCCTGATGAAAAAATATGCATCATGATGAAGAAAATGAGCATCATGATGAAAAAATGAGAATCACGACGAAGAATATATACATCATGATAAAGGAAATGAGCATAATGATGAAGGAAATATACATCATGATGCACATTTTCATCATGATGAAGGAAATGAGCATCATGATGAAGGAAATGATCTTCCTGATGTTGGAAAGATCCTCATGATCAAAGAAAAGAGCATCATGATAAGGGAAATGAGCGTCACGATGAAGGAAATATGCATCATGATTAAAGAGAATGATCTTCATCATGAAGGAAATAAGCATCATGATGACAAAAATATTCATCATGATGATGAAAATGAGCATCATGATGTATAAAATGAGCATCAAGATGAAGAAAATGAGCATATCAAGATGAAGAAAATGAGCATCGTGATAAAATATATGCATCATGATAAAGGAAAAGAGTATCATGATGAAGAAAATATACATCATGATGAAGAAAATATGCATCATGATGAAGAAATTATCATCATGATGAAGGAAATGAGCATCATGATGATGAAAATGAGCATCATGATGAAGAAAATATACATCATGATGAAGAAAATCAGCATGATGATGAAGAAAATATGCATCATGATTAAGAAAATGAGCATCATGCTGAAGAAATTCAGCATCATGATGAAGAAATATGCATCATAACAAAGAAAATGAGAATCATGATGGAGGAAATGAGCATCATGATGAAGTAAATGAGCATCATGATGAAGAAAATATACATCATGATGAGAAAATATGCGTCATGATGAGAGCATCATGATGTAGAAAATAAGCATCATGATGAAGAAAATGAGCATCAAGATAAAGAAAATATGCATCATGATTAAGAAAATATGCATCATGATGAAGAATGAGCATCTCGATGAAGAAAATATACATCATGATGAAGAAAATGTGCATCACAATGAAGAGATTGATGATCATGATGAAGAAAATATGCATAATGATGAAGAAATTGTACATCATGATGAAGAAAATATGCGTCATGATGAAGGAAATATGCATCATGCTGAAGAAAATATGCATCCTGATGAAGAAAATGAGAATCATAAAGAATAAAATATGCATCATGATGAAGGAAATGAGTTTCCTGATGATAGAAATAAGCATCATGATCAAAGAAAAGAGCATCATGTTGAAGAAAATAAGCATCATGATTTAATAAAATGACCATCATGACGTAGGAAATAAGCATCATGACGAAGGAGATATGAATCATGATGAAAAAATGAGCATCATGATATAGAAAATGAGATTCATGATGAAAAAAATGAGCATTATAACTTAGGAAATAAGCATCATGATGAAGAAAATGAATATCATGATGAAGAAAATATTCATCATGATGAAGAAAATATGCATCATGATGGAGAAATTTGCATAATGATGAAAGAAAAGAGCATCATGATGAAGGAAATGAGCATCATGATGAAGAAAATGAGCATCATGATGAGTAAAATATGCATCATGATGATAAAATATGCATCTTGATGAAGAAAATGAGCATGATGAAGAGAATGAGCATCATGATGAAGAAAATATGCATCATGATGAAGGAAATGAGTATCATGACGATGGAAATGAGCATCATGTTGAAGAAAATTAGCGTCATGATGAAGAAAATATGCATTATGATGAAGAAAATATGTATCATGATGAAAAAAATATGTATCATGATGGAAAAATGAGAATCACGATGAAGAATATATGCTTCATGACAAAGGAAATGAGCATAATGATGAAGGAAATATGCATTATGAATAAGAAACTATGCATCATGATGTTAGAAATGAGCATAATGATGAAGGAAATATGCATTATGAATAAGAAACTATGCATCATGATGTTAGAAATGAGCATCATGATGAAGAAAATATGATCAAAGAAAAGAGCATCATGATAAAGGAAATAAGCATCACGATAAAGGAAATATGTATCATGATTAAAGAGAATGATTATCATGACGTTGGAAATAAGCATCATGATGACAAAAATATGCATCATGATGAAAAAATGAGCATCATGATGTATAAAATGAGCATCATGATGAGGAAAATATGCATCATGATGAAGAAAAAGAGCATCAAGATGAAGAAAATATGCATCATCATGAAGAAAATGAGCATCGTGATGAAGGAAATATGGGTCGTGATGAAGAAAATGAGCATCATGATGAAAAAATTGAGCATCATGAAAAAGAAACTGAGCATTATGATGATGGAAATGAGCATCATGATTAATTAAATGAGCATCATGATGAAGAAAATATGCATCATGTTGAAGGAAATGAGCATCATGATGAATGAAGTGAGCATAATGACGAAGAAAATTTGCTTCGCGATGAAGAAAATGTGCATCATGATGAAGAAAATTTGCATCATGATAAAGAAAATATGCATCAAAATGAAGAAAATATGCTTCCATGATGAATAAAATGAGCGTGATGATGAAGAAAATATGCATCATGATCAAGAAAATATGCATCATGATGAAGCTCATGATGAAGAAAATATATATCATGATGAAGAAAATGAGCATCATGATGAAGAAAATGAGAACATCGATGAAGGAAATGAGCATCATGATGAAAAAAATGAACATCATGATGAAGAAAATATGCATCGTGATGATGAAAATATGCATCATCATAAAGAAAATGAGCATGATGATGAAGAAAATATGAATCATGATGAAGAAAATGAGCTCATGCTGAAGAAATTGAGCATCATGATGAAGAAAACATGCATCATAACAAAGAAAATGAGCATCATGATGGAAGAAATAAGCATCAAGATGAAGAAAATGAGCATCATGATGAAGGAAATATGCATCATGATAAAAAAAATATGCATCATGATGAGAGAATCATGATGAAGAAAATATGCATCATGATAAAGAAAATGAGCATCATGATAAAGAAAATATGCATCATGATGAATAAAATACGTATCTTGATGAAGAATGAGCATCCTGAAGAAGAAAATGAGCATCAAGATGAAGAGATTGAACATCATGATGATGGAAATGAGCATCGTGATGAACAAAATATGCATCATGATGAAGGAATTGAGCATCATGATGAATAAAATAAGCGTAATGATGAAGGAAATGTGCATCATGATAAAGAAAATATGCATCATGATGAAGAAATTGATCATTATGATGAAGAAAATGAGCATAATGATGAATGAAATATGCATCATGATTAAGAACATGAGCATCATGATGAAGAAAATATGCATCACGATGAAAGAAATTAGCTTCCTGATGTTGGAAATAAGCATCAGGACCAATTAAAGAGCATCATGATGAAGGAAATATGCATCATGATTTAAGAAAATGAGTATCATTACGTAGGAAATAAGTATCATGATGAAGAAAATGAGCATCATGATGAAAAATATGCGTCATGATAAAAGAAGTGAGTATCATGATGAATAAAATATGCATCATAATCAAGAAATTTGCATCACGATGAAGGAAATGAGCATCACGATGATGAAAATGAGCATCATGATGAAGAAAATATGCTTCATGATGAAGAAAATGAGCATGATGATGAAGAAAATATGCTCATTTTCTTCATCATGATGTATATTTCCTTCATCATTATGCTCATTTTCTTCATCAAGATGCTCAATTTCTTCATCATCATGCTCATTTTCTTCATCATGAAGCATATATTCTTCACAAGGATGCAAATTTTCTTAATCATGATGCACATTTTCTTCATCGTGAAGCACATTTTTTACGTCATGATGCTCATTTCCTTCATCTTGATGCTCAATTCCTTCATTATAATGCATATTTTCTTCATCATGATACTCATTTCCATCATCATGATGCAAATTTTCTTCATCATGATGCTCATTTAACTAATCATGATGCTCATTTCCTTCATCATAATGCTCATTTTCTTCATCATGATTTCATCATCATGATGCTCATTTTCTTCATCATGATGCATATTTTCTTCATCATGATGCATATTTCCTTCATCATGATGCATATTTTCTTCATCATGATGTACAATTTCTTCATCATTATGCATATTTTCTTCATCATGATGATCAATCTCTTCATTGTGATGCACATTTTCTTCATCATGATGTATATTTTCTTCATCGAGATGCTCATTCTTCATCATGATGCATATTTTCTTCATCATGATGCATATTTTCTTTATTATGATGCTCATTTTCTTCATCATGATGCTTATTTTCTACATCATGATGCTCTCATCAGGATGCATATTTTTCTCATCATGATGTATATTTTCTTCATCATGATGCTCATTTACTTCATCATGATGCTCATTTCCTCCATCATGATTCTCATTTTCTTTGTTATGATGCATATTTCTTCATCATGACACTCAATTTTCTTCAGCATGATGCTCATTTTCTTCATCATGATGCATATTTTCTTCATTAATTTCTTCAACATTATGCATATTTTCTTCATCATGATGCTCATTTTCTTCATCTTGATGCTCATTTCCTCCATCATGATGCTCATTTTCTTCAGCATGTGCTCATTTTCTTCATCATGATTCATATTTTCTTCATCATCATGCTCATTTTCTTTATGATGATGCATATTTTCATCATCATGTTGCATATTTTCTTCATCATGATGTTCATTTTCTTCATCATGATGCTCATTTCCTTCATCGATATGCTCTTTTCTACATCATGATGCTCATTTTCTTCATCATGATATATATTTTCTTCATCATGAGCTTCATCATGATGCATATTTTCTTGATCATGATGCATATTTTCTTCATCATCACGCTCATTTTCTTCATCATGAAGCATATTTTCTTCATCTTGATGCATATTTTCTTCATCATGATGCAAATTTTCTTCATCATGATGCACATTTTCTTCATCATTATGCTCATTTTCTTCATCATGATGCTCAATTTCTTCATCATGATGCATCTTTTCTTCATCATCATGCTCATTTTCTTCATTATGAAGCATATATTCTTCACAATGATGCAAATTTTCTTCATTATGATGCACATTTTCTTCATCGTGAAGCTCATTTTCTACGTCATGATGCTCATTTCCTTCATCATGATGCTCATTTCCTTCATCATTTTTTTCATGATGAATAAAATATGCATCATAATGAAGAAATTATCATCACGATGAAGGAAATGAGCATCACGATGATGAAAATGAGCATCATGATGAAGAAAATATGCTTCATGATGAAGAAAATGAGCATGACGATGAAGAAAATATGCATCATGATGAAGAAAATTAGCATCATGATGAGGAAAATATGCATCATGATGAAGAAAAGGAGCATCTTGATGAAGAAAATATGCATCTTCATGAAGAAAATGAGCATCATGATGAAGAAAATATGCATCATGATGAAGAAAATGAGCATCATGATGATGAAATCATGATGAAGAAAATGAACATTATGATGAAGGAAATGAGCATCATGATTAGTTAAATGAGCATCATGATTAAGAAAATTTGCATCATGATGAAGGAAATGAGCATCATCATGAAGAAAATATACATTATGATGAAGGAAATTAGCATCATTATGAAGGAAATGAGCATCATGACGTAGAAAATGTGCTTCACGATGAAGAAAATGTGCATCATGATTAAGAAAATTTGCATCATTGTGAAGAATATATACTTCATGATGAAGAAAATGAGCATGATGATGAAGAAAATATGCATCATGATGAAGAAAATATGCATCTGTTGGATTGTATACTAAAAGTCTAGTTTTTTGTATGAATAATGTTATAACAATTAACACGAAATGAAAATCATATGATCAAATGATTGTCTTATAATTTAATTATATGCACGATGTAATAAGTCCACTTACTTTATACTGTAGATAATATGTTGTGTGACAACACGCGGAAGATATTGTTATCGATTTCCTTATAAAGTATAAATAGATTCTCACAACCGCGATAGACGGGGACTCTCTATCGGGATGGTTGTAGTGTGGTTTGGTATTAGCTTGCCTTGTCTATATAATCACATTAGTGCACTTTGTGTGTATAGAGCAGTACCACTTGAGATCGTTCGACTTATACTGACTTATAGGAGAACTAGATCTCAATTATTATGGATGTTCGTGCTCTTAATCCGTATACAATAACCTCGACACATAGGGCAGTATGTATTTCTTTGATTCATCAATGGGTGAGATTTACATGTAACTAAATCAACAAACTCGGTGAGTTGGGAAGTAATGCTGTCTCTATTGTGTGTTTTTGATTGTAGAAGGAATCCATGGCCGTCATAGGTTGATGATATCCCCTTGAGGAGCTCATAGGGGTTATCATGTAAATCCTTCAGGTGGATTTATTCCGGAATGATAATGGGGTTGAGTGGTACTACTATTGGATTAGATATTAATTAATGGAGTTGTCAGTAACTTAATTAATTAATGGATATTGTATATCTTAAACATGGGGAGTCTAACGAGCTCATAATAAGAAGGAGCCCATAACATAATTATGGGATTAGAATGGTAGTGCAGTAATAATATTTTAGTGGTATATATTATTATTATTGGACTTAAGTATAAGCTTTGGGCTAAGCTTGGATACTTAAGACCAATGGAGGTCCAACTCTAATTTCTCCTCCTGGTCCCTGCTGTAACCCATATATAAGTCATCTCAACTGTCAAGAAACCCTAATCGATGAGATTAATCACGCCTAACACTGTGAGGAGAGTGAGGGAATAGCAGATCAAGAAGATCTTGAGGATCGTCGCCCACACGACGTCGAGATTTGACTTGGGAATACAACAGAAGACTAAAAGGTTGTTTGCTGCTGCTGTCTGCCACCTTCAACGATTTTTATAAAATCGTACAGACTTCAGAACAGAACGTGTAATATACTGACGGAATGCCACTGAAGAGAGGATCTTTTTGGCATGTAGATCACTCAAATCCGACATCGGATGAGAGAGTTATGCCCAAAACGGTGAGGCTGCGCAGGCTGGTGGCGAGAGTACATCGTCGGACGTGATGGAGCGATACCGTGCGGTGAAGACAGGTGTGGTTTCTTGAAGCCCTATGGATGTCAATCCCCGTCTGCATTGCCCACATTCATGATTAGTTGCGAACAATCGAATTCGGCGATATATAACTGTTAATAATCAATTTAATTATTTGATTAATGTTGTATATGCTATGCATGATTCTCTGTGATTTACTGCCTTATTTGTCGTAATAGGAGCATGCTAGGTTTCGTATTATATTATGAATATTGTATGCATATAAAAACCCTCGGTGTTAAATTACTAAGTGGGAGAGGGAATTAGTAAATAATTCCCGCGGCCTCCATTATTGGTTTGTTAGCAATGTGAATAAACTTGTACGTCGGCATTAGAGCCTTCCTCCCTATCGGATGAGTTTATTCATGGATTGCTGGAACAGACTTCATTAAATAATTATGTTTGTAATGTGATACACATGAACTTGTGCGTTGGCATAGACCTTCCTCCCTATCTGATGAGTTTATATGCGGTTCACTGGTACAAACCTATAATTGATGACTGTAGGAAGTTATCCGAGCGCGTGTATACTACTCTATCTGTAAAGCACATAAGTTTGCGCAATGGACTTGGGGTCAAATAATGGTGTACACTTAGATGCAAATAATAAGTATCCTTCCCACTTTTAATTGCATGGCTAATGAGGAATCCACTATTAATTATTTTGTCATGAGGTTAGGTTGATAAATGATATTAATGGGTAAAACCTTCTCTTGTAAATGTTTGAGTTTGTAAATGTCCACACTTCGTGGCTTGCAAATTCATGATGCTTGAGATGTTGGTGAATTTATATTCTATATTATTTTGAGGGAATCAATATAAATGGATAAATTCAAAGATTTGATTGGTGTATATATGTGATTCTCTGAATTTTCAAATGGTTTAATCTCGCTTATTGTTTACTGAAAGAAATTATATTTACTGCTCCAAAATTAGATGATTAGAAAGATGGAAAGGCATGAGGTCATGGATAAGTTGATGAATGAATTGGAAATGCTTGGAGTAGAAATTGAAGGGGAACCTAGATCAATTTATTCTACATAATTTATCTGGATGTTTTGAGCAAGTTCTACCTGAAATACGAGAGGTTGTATATGGTGGGGAACTTCTGACAAAACATGTAGCGAAGGAAATCCAATTTCATAAAGATGTGAACAAGGTTAGTATCTCATTCACTAGTCGTTGAAGCATGATTAGTGATGGCATCTACTGACACGTTGTGTGTAGATACCAAAATCACTAAATGTCTGCAATTAATTGATGATGAGATTATTATAGACATGGGTAATACTACGAGAGTAGTGGCTGTTGCAGTGGGAGCTGTTTATTTATCTTACGATATGAATAAACATTTGGTTTTGAGAAATTGTCTTTACATATGTTTTTCATAGAAAGAATTTGATTTCAGTTTTATGCATTTATGGATGGATACTCCATTTCATTCAAATGACATGGTCATAGTGATGAGGGATGGAGCTATAATCTGTTGTGGTACGTTGGAGACAATTTGTAAACTCTTAAATCATGTTTCTCCCATGGGTGCAACAAATGGTAATTAATAACACATCTTGTAATTCTAATAAGAGAAAGACTCTTATGGAAATGGTTAGATAGATGATGAGTTATTTGGAATTATTAAATTCATTTTATGGATATGTCCTAGAAACAATAATTTGTATGAATGTTTTTCTGTTTATGGGATATCCTAGAAAAATAAAAGGTGATGATTTATTTAGTCCAAAAGATCGAAGGGTGATTGTTAACACAAAAACTAGATTTTTGGAAAAGGACTATGTATTAAATCATACACCCATGTATAAATTGTTCTAAAGGAAGTGAGAGGAAAAACACAAAGTATTAGTACAAAGTGTATAAGAGGATATACCACAAGGTAAACTGCAACGCGTGTCACGTCTAATACACAATTGCGTGTAGTGCCTTGTCATAGTGGGAGAATTGTTCGACAACCTGTAAGATATATGGTTTGGAAAAGTCGTGAGACTTGGTCCCTAGCAAACATGGAATGGATCCACGGATACGACGAAGCACTACAAGATAGAAATGTCGAATCTTAGCAAAGTGCAATGGTTTCTGAAATAGAATCGATGGATTCTAAATCAAGTCTGGGAGAATATAGGACCTCTAAATGGTGTAAAAGCCATTGGAATTAGTCATACAAAATTAAAGAGGATCATACGGTAAGGTGAAAACCTTGGAAGCAAAGCTTGTTGCGAAAAAGTATAATCATCAAGAAAAGGTTCGATTATGAGAAAACCTGTTCGCCGATAGCTATGCCTATGTTGATCAGGACTCTTTTATCTATTGCTACTCATATGAAATATGAGGAATAGCAAAGATATGTCAAGACAACTTTCATGATTGGAAGTCTTGAGGAAAACATCTATGTGAAGCAACCAGACTGATTCATTGCAAAGGCTAAGAGCATTTTGTGCGTAAGCTTAAAAGTGTTCATCAATGGACTAAAGCAAGCTTCAAGAACATTAAAAATCTGTTTTGATGAGGTAATCCAGTCATATGGATTTAATCGATGCGCGGATGTGTCTTGTGTATTGAAAAAAGTAACAAAAATGTGGTGGTATTTCTTGTACTGTACGTAGATGATATATTGCTCATTGGAGACAATGAAAAAGTATTTTCGGGCGTATGGGTATGTTAATAAGGCATTATGAAATGAAGGACTTAAGAAAAGCAAAAATATCCTTTTGATCACGGTAATACGGATCACAAAAAAAGGATGTTATGCTTGTATCAAGCTTCATGAGATGATATGACCCTTATTTGTTTTAGCATGTGACTTTATCTAACGAAATGTGTCTTAAGACAAAATAGAAGATAAAGGTGATGAAAGCGGTTCCTTATGCTTCGGCGAATAAGGAAGCTTAATCTAAGAAATGTTATGCACGAGTATAGATAACTATTTTGCCGAATGCATGAATAGTGGGTATCAAAGGTAACCCTAAATAAGAATGATGAACTGTGATAAGACATATACTTATGTTCCTGAAAAGGACCAGGAATTACATGGGACTTACCGAACAGATTTTTCAAATCAGATAGGGACGACAGTAAATCCACCTCAAAGGTTATGTGTTTAATTTTAGGAAGTTGAGTCATAATATGGAGGAGTGTCATATAGAAATATATTTCAGACTCCGGACTCCATCATGGAAAGATGACAAATTAGAGCCTATGAGGCAGCCAAAGTATCTATATGACTCTAGAAACTTCATGATGGACTTTGAAGTATTTCTACGTTTGCCCAAGGTTATCAAAATTTATTTTGATGATAATGGTGCAGTTGCAAACTTGAAGGAATCACGAGTCCATAAGCAATTAAACACATGGAGCGCGAGTACCACCTGTTACGAGAAATCATATGATGAGGGGAAGGTTGTTGTCGCCTAGATTGCATCGGATGATAACCTAATAAATCCATTTGCAAGGACCTTAAAGCGAGAGCTTTTGATGGTCGTGTAGTGGGAGTGGGAATCAGATGTATGGCAGAAGACATGACAGCATAGTCTTTTAGAATAAGTGGGAGATTGTTGGATTGTATACTAAAAGTCTAGTTTTTTGTATGAACAATGTTATAACAATTATTTGAAATAAGAATCATATGATCAAATGATTGCGTCTTATAATTTATTTATATGCACAATGCAATAAGTCCACTTACTTAATACTGTAGATAATATGTTGTTCGACAACAAGCGGAAGATCATATTATCGGTTTCCTTATAAAATATAAACAGATGCTCACAAACTAGATAGACAGGGACTCTCTATTGGGATGGTTGTAGTGTGGTTTGGTATTAGCTTGCCTTGGATATAGAATCACATTAGTGCACTTTGTGTGTATTGAGCAGGACCACTTGAGATCGTTCGACTTATACTGACTTATAGGAGAACTTGATCTCAGTTATTATGGATTTTTGAACTCTTAATCCCTATACAATAATCTCGACATGTACGGCAGTATGTATTTCTTTAATTCATCAATGGGTGAGATTTACATGTAATTAAATCAACAAACTCGGTGAGTTGGGATGTAGTGCTGTCTCTATGGTGTGCTGTTGATTGTAGAAGGAATCCGTGTCCGTCATAGGTTGATGATGTCCCCTTGAGGAGCTCATAAGGATTATCATGTAAACCCTGCAGGTGGATTTATTCCGGCATGATAATAAGGTTGAGTGGTTTGTATATCTTAAACATGGGGAGACTAACTGGCTCATAATAAGAAGGAGCCCATAACGTAATTATGGAATTAGAACGGTAGTGCAGTAATAATATTTAGTGGTATATATTATTATTATTGGACTTAAGTATAAGCTTTGGGCTAAGCTTGGATACTTAAGCCCAATGGAGGCCCAACTCTAATTTCTCCTCCTAGTCCTTGCAGTAGCCCATATATAAGTCCTCTCAGCTGTCAAGAAACCCTAATTGATGAGATTAATCATGCCTAACACTGTGAGGAGAGTGAGGGAACAGCAGATTGAGAACCCTAACGGTTCACGTTAACCAAACGATCGAAAGACAACAACATCATGATCAAGAAAATATGCATCATGATGAAGCTCATGATTAAGAAAATATATATCACGATGTAGAAAATGAGCATCATGATGAAGAAAATATGCGTCATGATTAAGAATATGAGCATAACGATGAAGAAAATGAGCGTCATGATGAAGAAAATATGCATCATCATGAAGAAAATGAGCATGATGATGAAGAAAATGAGCATCATGATGGAGGAAATGAGCATCATGATGAAGGAAATGAGAATCTTGATGAAGAAAATATACATCATGATGAAAAAATACGAATCATGATGAGAGCATAATGATGAAGAAAACAACCATCATGATGAAGAAAATGAGCATCAAGATAAAGAAAATATGCATCATAATGAAGGAAATATCCATCTTGATGAAGAATGAGCATCTCCATGAAGAAAATATACATCATGATGAAGAAAATGAGCATCACGATGAAGAGAATGAGAATCATGATGAAGAAAATATGCACCATAATGAAGGAAATGAGCATCGTGATGAAGGAAATGAGCATCATGATGAAGAGAATTTTCATCATGATGTAGAAAATATGCATCATGATGACGAAATTGAGCATCATGATGAAGAAAATGAGCATAATGATGAAGGAAATATGCATCATGATGAAGAAAATATGTATCATGATGAAGAAAATGAGAATTATGATGAAGAAAATATGCATCATGATGAAGGAAATGAGCTTCCTGATGTTGGAAATGAGCATCGCGATCAAAGAAAACAGCATCATGATAAAGGAAATAAGCATCATGATTTATGAAAATGAGCATCATGATAAAGAAAATGAGAGTCATAATGAAGAAAATATGAATAATGAAGAAAAAAAGAGCATCATGATGTAGAAAATGAGCATCATGATGAAGAAAATAAGCATAATGATAAGAAAATGAGCATTATGACGTAGGAAATAAGCATCATGAAGAAGAAAATGAGCATCATGATGAAAAAATATACATCGTGATAAAAGAAAAGAGCATCATGATGAAGAAAATATGCATCATTATGAAGAAATTTGCATTATGATGAAAGAAAAGAGCATCATGATGAAGGAAATGAGCATCATGATTAGGAAAATATGCAACATGATGATAAAATATGCATCTTGATGAAGAAAATGAGCTTGGGGAATGAGCACAATGATGAAGAAAATATGCATCTTGATAAAGGAAATGATCATCATGATGATGGATATAAGCATCATGTTGAAGAAAATTAGCGTCATGATGAAGAAAATATGCATTATGATGAAGAAAATATGCATCATGATGAAAAAAATATGCATCATGATGAAGAAAATGAGCATCATGATGAAAAAAATGAGAATCACGATGAAGAATATATGCATCATGATAAAGGAAATGAGCATAATGATGAAGAAAATATGCATCATGAATAAGAAAATATGCATCATGATGAAGAAAATGAGCATCATGATGAAGAAAATATGCATCAAGATTAAGGAAATGAGCATCATGATGAAGAAAATGAACTTCCTGATGTTGGAAATGAGCATCAAGATCAAAGAAAAGAGCATCACGTTAAAGGAAATGAGCATCACGATGAAGGAAATATGCATCATGATTAAAGAAAATGAGCATCATGATGTATAAAATGAGAATCATGATGAAGAAAATGAACATATCATGATGAAGAAATTGAGCATCATGATGAATGAAATGAGCATTATGACATAGGAAATGAGCATCATGATGAAGAAAATGAGCATCATGATGAAAAATATGCATCATGATAAAGGAAAAGAGCATCATTATGAAGAAAATATGCATCATGATGAAGAAATTAGCATCAAGATAAAAGAAAAAGCATCATGATGATGGAAATGAGCATCATGATGATGAAGAAAATATGCATCATGATGAAGAAAATGTGCATCATGATTAAGAAAATGGAGCATAATAAAGAAGAAAATATGCATCATGTTGAAGAAAATGTGCATCATTATGAGGAAAATATGCATCATGATAAAAAAATTGAGCATCATGATGAAGAAATCATGTTGAAGAAAATGAGCATTACGATGAAGGAAATGAGCATAATGATTAATTAAATGAGAATCATGATGAATAAAATATGCATCATGATGAAGAAAATGTGCATCATGATGAAGAAAATATGCTTCATGATGAAGGAAATGAACATCATGACGAAGAAAATGTGCTTCACAATGAAGAAAATATGCATCATGATGAAGAAAATATGCATCAAAATGAAGAAAATATGCTTCATGATGAAGAAAATGATCAAGATGATGAAGAAAATATGCATCACGATGAAGAAAATATGCATCATGATGAAGCTCATGATGAAGAAAATATATATATAATGATGAAGAAAATGAGCATTATGATGAAGAAAATATGCATCATGATTAAGAAAATGAGCATAACGATGAAGGAAATGAGCATCATGATGAAGAAAATGAGCATCATGATGAAGAAAATATGCATAATGATGAAGAAAATATGCATCATCATAAAGAAAATGAGCATGATGATGAAGAAAATATGCATCATGATGAAGAAAATGAGCATCATGATGGAGGAAATGAGCATCATGATGAAGAAAATGAGAATCGTGATGAAGAAAAGATACATTATGATGAAAAAAATATGCATCATGATGAGAGCATAATGATGAAGAATATAAGCATCATGATGAAGAAAATGAGTATCAAGATAAAGAAAATATGCATCATGATGAAGAAAATGTGCATCATGATGAAGAATGAGCATCTCGATGAAGTAAATGTGCATCATGATGAAGAATGAGCATCTCGATGAAGTAAATATACATCATGATGAAGAAAATGAGCATCACGATGAAGAGATTGAGCATCATAATGAAGAAAATATGCATCATGATAAATGAAATGAGCATCGTGATGAAGGAAATGAGCATCATGATGAAGAGAATAGCATGATGATGTAGAAAATATTCATCGTGATGAAGAAATTGAGCATCATGATGAAGAAAATGAGCATAATGATCAAGAAAATATGCATCATGATGAAGAAAATATGTATCATGATGAAGAAAATGAGAATCATGTTGAAGAAAATATGCATCATGACGAAGGAAATGAGCTTCCTGATGTTGGAAATGAGCATCGTGATCAAAGAAAAGAGCATCATGATGAAGGAAATAAGCATCATGATTTAAGAAAATGAGCATCATGACGTAGGAAATAAGTATAATGATTAAGAAAATATGAATCATGATGAAAAAAATGAGCATCATGTTGTAGAGAATGAGCATCATGATGAAGAAAATAAACCTCTTGATAAAGAAAATGAGCATTATGACGTAGGAAATAAGCATCATGATGAATAAAATGAGCATCAAGATGAAAAAATATGCATCATGATAAAAGAAAAGGGCATCATGTTGAAGGAAATATGTATCATGATGAAGAAAATATGCATTATGATGAAGAAATTTACATCATGATGAAAGAAAATAGCATCATGATGAAGGAAATGAGCATCATCACGAAGAAAATGAGCATCATGATGAGGAAAATATGCTTCATGTTGAAAAAATATGCATCTGGATGAGGAAAATGAGCTTGATAAAGAGAATGAGCATCATGATGAAGAAAATATGCATCATGATGAAAAAAATGAGCATCATGATTATGGAAATGAGCATCATGCTGTAGAAAATTAGCGTCATGATGAAGAAAATATGCATTATGATGAAGAAAATATGCATCCTGATGAAGAAAATGAGAATAATAAAGAATAAAATATGCATCATGATGAAGAAAATGAGCATCATGATGAAAAAAATGAGAATCACGATAAAGAATATATGCATCATGATAAAAGAAATGAGCATAATGATGAAGAAAATATGCATCATGAATAAGAAAATATACATCATGATGAAGAAAATGAGCATCATGATGAAGAAAATATGCATCAAGATGAAGGAAATGAGCATCATGATGAAGAAAATGAGCTTCCTGATGTTGGAAATGAGCATCATGATCAAAGAAAAGAGCATAAGTATAAAGGAAATGAGCATCACGAAGAAGGAAATATGCATCATGATTAAAAAGAATGAGCATCATGACATAGAAAATATGCATCATGATGACAAAAGTATGCATCATGATGAAGAAAATGAGCATCATGATGTATAAAATGAGCATCATGATGAAGAAAATGAGCCTATCATGATGAAGAAAATGAGTATCATGATGAAGAAAAGGAGCATTATGACGTAGGAAATAAGCATCATGATGAAGAAAATTAGCACCATGATTAAAAATATGCATCATGATAAAGGAAAAGAGCATCATGATGAAGAAAATATGCATCATGATGAAGAAATTAGCGTCACGATGAAAGAAAAGAGCTTCATGATGAAGGAAATGAGCATCATGATGATGAAAATGAGCATCATTATGAAGAAAATATGCATCATGATTAAGAAAATGTGCACGATGATGAAAAAATTATCCATCATGATGAAGAAAATGAGAATCATGATGAAGAAAATATGCATCATTATGAATAAAAGGAGCATCATGATAAAGAAAATATGCATCGTCATGAAGAAAATGAGCATCATGATAAAAAAATTGAGCATCATGATGAATAAAATGAGCATTAAGATGATGGAAATGAGCATCATGATGAATTAAATTAGCATCATGATGAAGAAAATATGCATCATGATGAAGAAAATGAGCTTCATGATGAAGAAAATATGCATCATGATGAAGGAAATGAGCATCTTGATGATGGAAATGAGCATCATGACGAAGAAAATGTGCTTCACGATGAAAAAAATTTGCATCATGATGAAGAAAATATGCATCATGATGAAGAAAATATGTATCAAGATGAAGAAAATATGCTTCACGATGAAGAAAATGAGAATGATGATGAAGAAAATATGCATCATGATGAAGCTCATGATAAAGAAAATATATATCATGATGATGAAAATGAGCTTCATGATGAAGAAAATATGCATCATGATTAAGAAAATGAGCATAACGATGAAGGAAATGAGCATCATGATGAAGAAAATGAGCATCATGATGAAGAAAATATGTATAAAGATGAAGAAAATTTGCATTATCATAAAGAAAATAAGCATGTTGAGAAAAAAATATGAGCATCATGATGGAGGAAGTGATCATCATGATGAAAGAAATGAGCATCATGATGAAGAAAATATGCATCATGATGAAAAAAATACGCATCATGATGAGAGCATCATGATGAAGAAAATATGCATCATGATGAAGATAATGAGAATCATGAAAAGAAAATGAGTATTATGATGAAGAAAATATGCATCATGATGAAGAAAATATGCATCATGATGAAGATAATGAGAATCATGAAGTAAATGAGTATCATGATGAAAAATATGCATCCTGATAAAGGAAAAGAGCATCATGACGAAGAAAATATGCATCATGATGAAAAAAATATGCATAATTATGAAGAAATTAGTATCATGATGAAAGAAAAGAGTATCATGATGAAGGAAATGAGCATCATGATGCATATTTTCTTCATCATGATGAAAGAAAAGAGCATCATGAAAATGAGCATCATGATGAAGAAAATATGCTTAATGATGAAGAAAATGAGCATGATGATGAAGAAAATATACATCATGATGAAGAAAATAAGCATCATGATGAGAAAAATATGCATCATGAAGGGAAAAATATGCATCAAGATGAAAAAAGAAGCATCATGATGAAGAAAATATGCATCGTCATGAAGAAAATGAGCATCATGATGAAGAAAATTTGCATCATGATGAAGAAAATGAGCATCATGTAAAATATTGAGGATCATGATGAAGAAATCATGATGAAGAAAATGAGCATTATGATGAAGGAAATGAGCATCATGATTAATTAAATGAACATACTGATGAAGAAAATAGTCATCATGATGTAGAAAATGAGCAACATGATGAAGGAAATGAGCATCATGATGAAGGAAATGAGCATCATGACTATGAAAATGTATTTAATGATGAAGAAAATGTGCATCATGATGAAGAAAATATGCGTCATGATGAATAACATATGCATCATGATCAAGAAAATATGCGTCTTGATGCATAAAATTAGTATAATGATGAAGAAAATATGAATCATGATGAAGAAAATATGCATCATGATCAAGAAAAAATGCATCATGATGAAACTCATAATGAAGAAAATATATATCATGATGAAGAAAATAAGCATCATGATGAAGAAAAAATGCATCATTATGCAGAAAATGAGCATAACGATGAAGGAAATGAGCGTCATGATGAAAAAAATATGCATCATCATAAAGAAAATGAGCATGATGATGAAGAAAATATGCATCATAACAAAGAAAATGAGCATCACGATGAAGGAAATGAGCATCATAATGAAGAAAATATGCATCACGATGAGAGCATCATGATGAAGAAAATGAGCATCATGATAAAGAAAATATGAATCTTGATGAACAAAATATGCATCATGATGAAGAATGAGCATCTCGATGAAGAAAATATACATCATGATGAAGAAAATGAGCATCACGATGAAGAGATTGAGCATCATGATGAAGAAAATATGCAACATGATGAAGGAAATGAGCATCGTGATGATGGAAATGAGCATCGTGATCAAGAGAATTAGCATCATGATGAAGAAAATATGCATAATGATGAAGAAATTGAGCATCATGATAAAGAAAATGAGCATCATGATGAAGAAAATATGCATCCTGATGAAGAAAATATGCATCATCATAAAGAAAATGAGCATGATGATGAAGAAAAAATGCATCATGATGAAGAAAATGAGCATCATGCTGTAGAAATTGAGCATCATGATGAAGAAAATATGCATCATGACGAAGAAAATGAGCATCTTGATGAAGTAAATGAGCATCATGACGAAGAAAATATGCATCATGATGAAAAAATATGAATCACGATGAGAGCATTATGATGAAGAAAATATACATCATGATGAAGAAAATATGCATCATGATAAAGAAAATATGCATCATGATGAAGAAAATATGCATCAAGATGAAGAATGAGCATCTCGATGAAGAAAATATACATCATGATGAAGAAATGAGCATCACGATGAAGAGATTGAACATCATGATGAAGAAAATATGCATCATGATTAAGGTAATGAGCATCGTGATGAAGGAAATGAGCATCATGATGAAGACAATTAGCATCATGTTGAATAAAATATGCATCTTGATGAAGAAATTGATCATCATGATGAAGATAATGAGCATAATGATGAAGGAAATATGCATCATGATATAGAAAATGAACATCATGATGAAGAAAATATGCATCATGATATAGGAAATGAGCTTCCTGATGTTGGAAATGAGCATCATGATCGAAGAAAAGAGCATCATGATGAAGTAACTAAGCATCATGATTTAAGAAAATGAGCATCATTACGTAGGAAATCAGCATCATGATGGAGAAAATACGAATCATGATGAAAAAATGAGCATTATGTGTAGAAAATGAGAATCATGATGAAGAAAATGAGCATCATGATGAAGAAAATGAGCATTATGACTTAGGAAATAAGCGTCATGATGAAGAAAATTAGCATCATGATGAAAAATATGCATCATGATAAAGGAAAAGAGCATCATGATGAAGAAAATATGCATCATGATGAATAACATATGCATCATGATGAAGAAATTAGCATCAGGATGAAAGAAAAGAACATCATGAATAAGAAAATGAGCATCATGATGAAGAAAATGTGCTTCATGATGAAGAAAATGTGCATGATGATGAAGAAAATATGTTTCATTATGAAGAAAATGAGTATCATCATGAGGAAAATATGCATCATGATGAAGTAAAGGAGCATCATGATGAAGAAAATATGCATCGTCATGAAGAAAATGAGCATCATGATGAAAAAATTGAGCATCATGATGAAGAAATCATGATAAAGAAAATGAGCATTATGATGAAGGAAATGAGCATCATGATTAATTAAATGAGTATCATGATAAAGAAAATATGCTTCATGATTAAGAAAATGAGCATCATGATGAAGAAAATATGCATCATGATGAAGGAATTGAGCAATATGATGAAGGAATGAGCATCATGACAAAGAAAATGTGCTTCACGATGAAGAAAATGTACATCATGATGAAGAAAATATGCATCATGATGAAGATAATATGCTTCATGATGAAGAAAATAAGCATGATGATGAAGAAAATATGCATCATAACGAAGTAAATATGTATCATGATGAAGATCATTATGAAGAAAATATATATCATGATGACGAAAATGAGCATCATGATGAAGAAAATGTGCATCATGATGAAGATAATGAGCATAACGATGAAGGAAATGGGCATCATGATGAAGAAAATGAGAATCATGATGAAGAAAATATGCATCATGATGAAGAAGATATGCATCATAATAAAGAAAATGAGCATGATGATGAAGAAAATATGAATCATGATGAAGAAAATGAGCATCATGCTGAAAAAATTGAGCATCATGATGAAGAAAATATGTATCATGATGAAAAAAATATGCATCATGATGAGAGCATCATGATGAAGAAAATTGTTGGATTGTATACTAAAAGCCTAGCTTTTTGTATGAACAATGTTTAAATAATTTATTTAAATTGAGAATCATATGATCAAATGATTGCATCTTATAATTTACTTATATGTACGATGCAATAGTCTGCTTACTTTATACTGTAGATATTATGTTGTGCGACAACACGCGGAAGATCATTTTATCTGTATCTTTATAAAGTATAAACAGATGCTCACAACCGAGATAGACGAGTACTCTTTATCGGGATGATTGTAGTGTGGTTTAGTATTAGCTTTTCTTTGCTATAGAATAACATTAGTGCACTTTGTGTGTACTGAGTAGGACCGCTTGAGATCGTTCGACTTATACTGACTTATAGGAGAACTTGATCTCAGTTATTATGGATGTTCATGCTCTTAATCCCTATATAATAACCTCGACACGTAGGGCAGTATGTATTTCTTTGATTCATCAATGGGTGAGATTTACATGTAATTAAATCAACAAACTCGGTGAGTTGGGAAGTAGTGCTGTCTCAATGGTATGCTATTGATTGTAGAAGGAATCCGTGTCCGTTATAGGTTGATGATGTCTCCTTGAGGAGCTCATAAGAATTATCATTAAACCCTGCAGGTGGATTTATTCTGGCATGATAATGAGGTTGAGTGGTACTACTATTGGATGAGATATTAATTAATGGAGTTGTCAGTAACTTATTTAATTAATGGACATTTTATACCTTAAACATGGGAAGACTAATAGACTCATAATAAGAAGGAACCCATAACGTAATTATGAGATTAGAACGGTAAACAGTAATAATATTTTAGTGGTATATATTATTATTATTGGACTTAAGTATAAGCTTTGGGCTAAGCTTGGATACTTAAGCCCAATGGCCTAACTCTAATTTCTCCTCCTGGTCCCTGCTGTAGCCCATATATAAGTCATCTCAGCTCTCCGAAAACCCTAATCTATGAGATTAATCATGCCTAACATTTTGAGGAGGGTGAGGGAATAGCAGATTGAGAAGATCCATAGGATCGTCGCCCACACGACGTCGAGATTGGACTTGGAAATACAGCAAAAGACTGTAGGTTGTTTGCTGCTGCTGTCCGCCACCTTCTATGATTTCGTACAGACTTAAGAACAGGCCGTGTGAAATTATGCATCATGATGAAGAATGAATATCTCGATGAAGAAAATATACATCATGATGAAGAATGAACATCTCGATGAAGAAAATATACATCATGATGAAGAAAATGAGCATCACGATGAAGAGATTGAGCATCATGATGAAGAAATATGTGTCATGATGAAGGAAAAGAGCATCGTGATGAAGGAAATGAGCCTTATGATGAAGAGAATTAGCATCATGATGAAGAAAATATGCATCATGATGAAGAAATTGAGTATCATGATGATGAAAATGAGCAAATTGATGATGGAAATATGCATCATGAAGAAGAAAATGAGCATCATGATGAAGAAAATATGCATCATGATGAAGGAAATGGGCTTCCTGATGTTGGAAATGAGCATCATGATCAAAGAAAAGAGCATTATGATGAAGGAAATAAGCATAATGATTTAAGAAAATGAACATCATGACGTAGGAATTAAGCATCATGATCAATAAAATATTAAATCATGATGAAAAAAAGAGCATCATGATGTAGAAAATGAACATCATGATGATGAAAATGAGCATTATGACGTAGGAAATAAGCATCATGATGAAGAAAATGAGCGTCACGATGAAAAATATGCAACATGATAAAAGAAAAGAGCATCATGATGAAGAAAATATGCATCTTGATGAAGAAAAATATGCATCATGATAAAGAAATTTGCATCATGATGAAGGAAAAGTGCATCATGATAAAGGAAATGAACATCATGATGAAGAAAATGAGCATCATGATGAGAAAAATATGCATCATGATGATAAAATATGCATCTTGATGAAGAAAATGAGCATGATGAAGAGAATGAGTATCACGATGGAGAAAATATGCATCATGATGAAGGAAATGAGCATCATGATGATGGAAATGAGCTTCATGTTGAAGAAAATTAGCGTCATGATGAAGAAAATATGCATTATGATGAAGAAAATATGCATCATGATGAAAAAAATATACATTATGATGAAGAAAATGAGCATCACGGTGAAAAAAATGAGAATCACGACGAAAAATATATGCATCATGATAAAGGAAATGAGGATAATGGTAAAGGAAATATGCATCATGAATAAGAAAATATGAATCATGATAAAGAAAATGAGCATCATGAAGAAGAAAATATGCATCAGGATTAAGGAAATGAGCATCATGATGAAGGAAATTAGCTTCCTGATGTTGGAAATGAGCTTCACGATCAAAGAAAAGAGCATCATGATAATGGAAATGAACATCACGATGAAGGAAATATGCATCATGATTAAAGAAAATGAGCATCATGACATAGGAAATATGCATCATGATGACAAAAGTATGCATCATGATAAAGAAAATGAGCATCATGATGAAGAAAATGAGCATATCAGGATGAAGAAATTGAGCATCATGATGAAGAAAATGAGCATCATGATGAAAAATATGCATCTTGATAAAGGAAAAGGGCATCATGATGAAGAAAATATGCATCATGATGAAGAAATTAGTATCATGATGAAAGAAAAGAGCATCATGATGAAGGAAATGAGCATCATGATGATGAAAATGAGCATCATGATGAAAAAATGCGCATCATGATGACGAAAATATGCTTCATGGTGAAGAAAATGAGCGTGATGATGAAGAAAATATGCATCTTGATAAAGAAAATGAGCATCATGATAAGGAAAATACGCATCATGATGAAGAAAAGGAGCATCATGATGAAGAAAATATGCATCGTCATGAAGAAAATGAGCATCATGATAAAGAAAATTTGCGTCCTGATGAAGAAAATGAGCATCATGATGAAAAAATTGACCATCATGATGAAGAAAATATGCATCATGATGAAGAAAATGTGCATCATGATAAAGAAAATGTGCATCATGATGAAGAAAATATGCAGCATGTCGATGAAAATATGCATCATGATGAAGAAAATGAGCATTATGATGAAGAAAATATGCATCATGATGATGAAAATGAACATCATTATGAAGAAAATATGCAACATGATAAAAAAATAACCATCATGATGAATAAAATAACCATCATGATAAAGAAAATGATCATCTTGATGAAGAAAATATGAATCATGATGAAAAAAAAGAGCATCACGATGAAGGAAATAAGCATCACGATGATGGAAATAAGCATCACGATGAAGAAACTATGCATCATGATGAAGAAAATGAGAATCATAATGAAGAAAATATGCATCATGATGAAGGAAATGAGCATAATGATAAAAGAACTATGCATCATGATGAAGAAAATGAGCATCATGATGAAGAAAATGAGCATCATGATGAAGAAAATATGCATCTTGATGAAGAAAATATGTATCATGATAATGAAAATAAGCATCGTGATGAAGAAATTGTGCATCACGATGAAGAAAATGAGCATCACGATGAAGAAAGTTTGCATTATGATTAAGAAATTGAGCATCATGATGAAGGAAATGAGCATCACGATGTAAAAAATGAGGATCATGATGAAGAAAATGTGCATCATGATGAATAAAATATGCATCATGATCAAGAAAATGAGCATCATGATGAAGAAAATATGATTCATGATGAAGGAAATGAGCATCATGATGAAGTAAATGAGCATTATGATGAAGAAAATGTGCATCATGATGAAGAAAATATGCATGATGATGAAGAAAATGAGCATCATGATGAGGAAAACATGCATTATGATGAAGAAAAGGAGCATCATGATGAAGAAAATATGCATCGTCATGAAGAAAATATGCATCGTCATGAAGAAAATGATCATCAAATTGAAGAAAATATGCGTCATGATGAAGAAAATTAGCATCATGATGAAAAAATTCAGCATCATGATGAAGAAAATGAGCATTATGATGAAAAAAAGGAGCATCATGATGAAGGTAATGAGCATCAAGATGAAGAAAATATGCATCATGATGAAGTTATTGAGCATCATGATGAAGAAAACATGCATCATTATGAAGGAAATGAGCATCATGATGACGAAAATGAGCATCTTGCTGAAGAAAATATGAATCATGATCAAGAAAATGAGTATCATGATGAAGAAAATAGGCATCATGATGATGGAAATGAGCATTATGATGATGGAAATGAGCATTATGATGAAGAAAATCTGCATCATGATGAAGAAAATATGCATCATGATAAAGAAAATGAGTATCACGATGAAGAAAATATGCATCATAATGAAGGAAATGAGCATCATGATGAAGGAAATGAGCATGATGATGAAGAAAATGTGCATGATCATGAAGAAAATATGCATGATGAAGAAAATATGCATCATGATGAAAAAAAGGAGCATCATGATGAAGAAAATATGCATCGTCATGAAGAAAATGAGCATCATGATCAAGAAAATATGCATTATGATGAAGAAAATATGCATCATAATGAAAAAAATATGCTTCATGATTAAGAAAATGATCATCATGATGAAAAAAATGAGAATCACGATGAAGAATATATGCATCATGATAAAGGAAATGAGCATAATGATGTAGGAAATAGGCATCATGAATAAGAAAATATGCATCATGATGAGGGAAATGAGCTTCCATATCAAAGAAAAGTGCATCATGATGAATTAAATGAGCATCATGATGAAGGAAATATGCATCATGATTAAAGAGAATGATCATCATGACGTAGGAAATAAGCATCGTGATGACAAAAATATGCATCATGATGGAGAAAATGAACATCATGATGTATAAATGAGCATCATGATGAAGAAAATGAGCATCATGATGAAGAAAATAAGCATTAAGCATCATGATGAAAAAATGATCATCATGATGAAAAATTCAACATGATAAAGAAAAGAACACATGATGAAGAAAATATGCATCATGATGAAGAAATTAACATCATGATGAAAGAAAAGATCATCATGATGAAGGAAATGAGCATCATGATGATGAAAATGAGCATCATGATGAACAAAATATACTTCATGATGAAGAAAATGAGCATGATGATGAAGAAAATATGCATCATGATGAAGAAAATTGAGCATCTTGATGATGAAAATTTACGTCATGATGAAGAAAAGGAGCATCATGATGAGAAAATATACATCGTCATGAAGAAAATGAGCATCATGATGAAGAAAATATGCGTCATGATGAAGATAATGAGCATCATGTTGAAAAATTGAGCATCATGATGAAGAAATCATTATGAAGAAAAGAACATTATGATGAAGAAGATATGCATCATGATGAAGAAAATACGCATCATGATGAAGGAAATGAGCATCATGATGAAGGAAATGAGCATCATGACGAAGAAAATGTACTTCACGATGAATAAAATGTGCATCATGATGAAGAACATATGCATCATGAAGAAAATATGCTTCATGATGAAGAACATATGCATCAAGATCAAGAAAATATGCATCATGATGAAACTCATGATTAAGAAAATATATATCATGATAAAGAAAATGAACATCATGATAAAGAAAATATGCATCATGTTGAAGAAAATGAGCGTAACGATGAAGGAAATGAGCATCATGATGTAGAAAATGAGCATCATGATGTAGAAAATATGCATCATGATGAATAAAATAAGCATCATGATAACGAAAATATGCATCATGATGAAGAAAATATGCATCATGATGAAGAATGAGCATCTCGATGAAGAAAGTATACATCATGATGAAGAAAATATGCATCATGATGAAGGTAATGGGTATCGTGATGAAGGAAATGAGCGTCATGATGAAGAGAATTAGCATCATGATAATGAAAATATGCATCATGATGAAGAAATTGAGCATCATGATGAAGTAAATGAGCATCATGACGAAGGAAATATGCATCATGATGAAGAAAATGAGCATAATGATAAATAAAATATGCATCATGATGAAGAACGAAGAAAATTATCCTACATATGATTTAGAGTTGGCTGCAATCGTCTTTGCATTGAAGATCTGGAGGTAGTATCTGTACGGTGCAACTTGTCGGGTTTTCACTGATCACAAGAGCTTAAAGTATATCACCGCGCAAAAGAAGCTCAACCTCAGGCAAAGGCGATGGATGGAGTTGATTAGTGACTATGACTTAGTCATCGATTATCATCCTGGCAAGGCGAACGTTGTTGCAGATGCTATGAGTAGAAAGTCTTCTACCTCACTTGCTTCGATTCAATCTTTTTATCTTCCTATGTTGGAGCAATTTAAATCTTTACACATTTCGCTAGATTGTGAAAACTCTAATGATTCTGTCTTAATCGCCAAATTCGAGGTTAGACCTACCTTGTTCAAGCAAATTTGAGAAAGACAATCACACGATGTTCATTTACAACAGAAGATGGCGAAGCTAAATCAAGGAAAAGAAATAGAATTTCAAATTTGGGATGATGGACTTATTACTTTTAAAAATCATGTTTGTGTTCCATCAGAACTTGATGTTCGTAGAGCTATTCTAGAGGAAGCCCATTCTTCAGCTTATGCTATGCATCCTAGTTGTACCAAAATGTACAGAACACTTCGGGAGCATTATTGGTGGCCAGGTATGAAACGGGACATTGCCGAATTTGTATCAAAGTGTTTATCATGCTAACAGATTAAAGAGGAACACCAAAAACCAGCCGTCATGCTTCAACCACTACCTATTCCTGAGTGGAATTGGAAAACATCACAATGGATTTTATTTCTGGTTTACCTCGAACCCAAAAGGGTCATGACTCAATTTGGGTCATTGTCGATCGTCTGACGAAATCGGCACATGTTCTTCCAGTGCATACCAACGAGTCTTTAGAGAAACTTGCCAAGTTATATGTTGATGAGATCGTGAGATTCCACGGAGTACCAGTGTCAATCATATCTGATCGTGATCCAAGATTCACTTCCCATTTTTGGCGTAGTCTGCAGAAAGCGCTAGGTACAAAATTACTATTCAGTACCTCGTTTCATCCACAGACTGATGGACAGTCAGAGAGAACTATACAGACACTAAAAGACATGCTATGTGCAGTGGTGTTGAATTTGGGAGGTTGCTGGGATAAGTACGTGACTTTGGTGGAGTTCGCTTATAACAACAGTTATCATTTAAGCATTGGAACGCCCCCGTACGAAGCTCTGTATGGCCGAAAGCATTGAACACCGCTCTTTTGGGATGAGGTTGGTGAGAGACAAATCGAACAAGTAGAGCTTATCGAAGATGCGAAGGCAAAAATACAACTTATTCGAGACGGACTTAAGGCAGCGCAAGATCGACAGAAAAGCTACGCAGATAATAGGAGGCGCGATTTGGAGTGTAATGAAGGAGACAAAGTTGTTCTGAAAGTTTCTCCATGGAAGGGCGTGTTGAGATTCCGCCGTCGAGGAAAGTTGAGTCCAAGGTATATTGTCCCGTTTACGATCGTGCAAAGGATTGGTCGTGTCGTGTATTGACTTGAGCTACCATCGGAATTGTCGAAGATTCACGATGTCTTCCATGTCTCTATGCTTAGAAAATATGAACCAGATCCTTCGCACGTGCTCAAATATCCCCCAGTTGTATTAAAGGAAAATCTATCGTACAAAGTACAACCTGTTCAAATAGTAGATCGCCGAGAGAAAATGCTTCGCAACAAATCCATTGCTATGGTGAGAGTTCTATGGAGAAGTGATCAAATTGAAGAAGAAAAATGGGAACCAGAGTCAGTCATGCGTCAACAACATCCAAATCTCTTTTCATCTCTAGGTACGTTTATGTTTCAAGGAAGAAATTTTTTTGAGGAGGGGATACTTTATAATATCTTAGTCCAACTAGATTTTTTTTAGAAAGCCCAAAACCTATTTATTTATTTTATGGCCCAAAAGGCCAACCCTATCTTAGCCCAACTAGATTTTTTTTAGAAAGCCCAAACTTATTTATTTATTTATTTTGTGGCCCAAAGTATCAGCCCACTTAAATGGCCTGATATATAAATATTAAGGCTAAAGTTAAAAAAAAAAAAGAAAGAAGAACGGGAGAAGAAAAACAAAAGAGGGGAAAGAAAAGAGTGAAGAGGAGAAACCTTGTTGATCAAATTCTCCCTTACAACCCTCATCTTAGGTGGTTTCTAAGTTGTTTTGAGGTAAGTGATGTGTGAATTAAGCTTCCTCCTTCCATGGTTTTGTAATTTGTGGTGTTTTTCTTTTTGGTATGTGGGTAATTCGCAGACTGTTCGAACTGATTTTGACATATCTATTGCCCACTAAAGTTTCAAACTTAATTTCTGTACGTATCTGAACTCGTTATCTTTCCGTAGCCACTTGAAACGCCTCAATCCGATTATTCTACAATTAGTTATGATTTTTCTCGTAAACTGCCGCTAGCTGGAAAATTTCAGAATTTTTAGGTCGAATTCAAATTTATTTTCTATCGTTTCGTTTAGTTAACGTATTGAAACGGGTTATGTGGGATTCGGAAATGATGTTAAGGAGTTACATGCCATTTTTATTTAATATCGACTCGTTCGAACTCGATTAGGATTTGTTTTTAGCAATGAAAGGTGATGTTACCGCTAATAGTTAGTTATACTGAGTGATGTTATCGATAAGGAGTTACATGGCATTTTTATATACACTGAGTGAGAAATAGTTATTGTGGGACGAAATGTTGGATTTTGTGTTATGAACTGCGAGTGGGAATACATGCTTCATATAAGGGTCGGGGTGACCGATTTATCACCTTACTGAGCTAGTGGTTTTGCTCACCCCCATCATTCTTTCCTTTTCAGGCTGTTGATATCGTTTTGGTTGGAGGTTTGCCTATCGTTTGCTCGTCATCCAATCAGTGTTTTGGGTATTTTCTCTTTTATATAAATTGATGGATTCATTGCCGAGATTGTATAGTTTATATTTGGTGACCCCCTTGATGTTCTTTTTGTACATTCGCGATGTTATATCATTCATGTATATTTTCTTTAAACTAAGTACATCGTTGTATTTTGTACCTTTATAAATCCTTGTTAATACTTTATGAGATGATGTCCTCGGGTTGTACCCGTTGTTATTAGTTGTTCAGTTCTACAGGTACTTGATAGCAAGCCTTACGTTTTCTATAAACTTTGTGGAGTGGAGTGCACCCATTCCGCGAAATTTAAGGTTAACGTGGCGGTTGTCGCGTTCTGTCTGGGGTAGGGACGTGACAGTAAAATTCGAAACCAAGATTCTTTTCTAATCATCTAATTTTGGACCAGCAAATATAATTTCATTCAGTAAAGAATAAGTGAGATAAAACCATTTTGATAATTCAGAGAATCATAAATAAATACACCGATGAAATCTTCGAATTTATCCATCTTATATTGATTCTCTCAAAACAATATAAAGATAAAATTCACCGACATCTCAAGTGCGCATATGCACTGTTAGGATTCCATACGTATCTAACAGTCAGTGGAAGCAAGAAAACAAGAAAAGTATTACCTTTCATCAGGGTATATTGGAGAAGATGAATTCACGCCGGCAGCCTGCGCAGCCTCACTGTTTTGGTATTAACTCTCTCATCCGATCTTGGATTTGGGTGATGTATGCGCCAACACGATCCTCTCTTCCATGGCTTTCCGTCACTATAACACACAATGAATTCTGAAGTCTGACGATTTTAAAAAATTCGTACAAGTTAGCGGACAACAGCAGCAAACCACCTCTTGATCTTCTGTTGTATTCCAAAGTCCAATCTCAACGTCGCGTGGGCGACGATCTTCGAGATCTTCTCAATTTGCTGTTCTATCTACACTCTTCTCGTGTTAGCCGTGTCTTTCTTAGGGTTAGAACAGCTGAGATGAAGAAAATGAGCATCATGATGAAGAAAATATGCATCATGATGAAGAAAATTAGCGTCATGATGAAGAAAATGAACATTATGATGAAAAAAATGAGCATCTTGATGATGAAAATATGCATCATGATGAAGAAAATATGCATCATCATGAAGAAAATGAGCATCTTGATTAAGAAAATGAGCATCATGATGAGGAAAATATACATCATGATGAAGAAAATGAACATCATGATGAAGAAAATATGCATCAACATAAAGAAAATAAGCATCAAGATGAAGAAAATGAGCATCATGATGAAGAAAATGAGCATCTTGATGAAGAAAATGAGCATCACGATGAAGAAAATGAGTATCACGATGAAGAAAATGAGCATCACGATGAAGGAAATGAGCATCACGATGAAGAAATTATGCATCATGATGAAGAAAATAAGCGTCATGTTAAAGAAAATATGCATCATGATGAAGAAAATATACATCATGATAAAGAATATAAGCATCATGATAAGAAAATATGCATCGTGATAAAAAAAATATGCATTGTGATTAAGAAAATATGCATCATGATGAAGAAAATATGCATCGTGATGAAGAAAATGAGCATCATGATGAAGAAAATATGCATCGTGATGAAGAAAATGAGCATCATGATAAATAAATTGAGCATCATGATGAAGAAATTGTGATGAAGGAAATGAGCACCATGAAGAAAAAAATGAGCATTATTATGAAGAAAATGTGCATCATGATGAGGAAAATATGCATCATGATGAAGAAAATGAGCATCATGATGAAGAAATTGAGCATCAAGAAGAAGAAATCGTGATGAAGAAAATGAGCATTATGATGAAGAAAATGTGCATCATAATGAAAAAAATATTCATCATGATGAATAAAATATGCATCATGATGAAGAAAATGAGTATTATGATGAAAAAAATGAGCATCATGATCAAGAAAATATGCATCATGATGAAGTTCATGACGAAAAAAATATATATCGTGATGAAGAAAATAAGCATCATGATGAAGAAAATATTCATCTTGGTGAAGCAAATGAGCATCGAGATGAAGGAAATTAGCATCATGATGAAGTAAATAAGCATCATTATGAAGAAAATATGCATCGTGATGAAGAAAATATGCATCATCATGAAGAAAATGAGCATGATGATGAAGAAAATATGCATCTTGATGAAGAAAATGAGCATCATGATGTATAAAATGAGCATCGTAATGAAGGAAATGAGCATCATGATGACGAAAATATGCATCATGATGAAGAAAATGAGCATTATGATGAAGTGTATATGCATAATGATGAAGAAAATGAGCATCAAGATAAAGAGAATATGCATGATGATGAAGAAAATGAGCATCATGATGAAGAAAATGAGCATCATGTTGTAGAAAATGAGCATCTTGATGAATAAAATATTCATCATGATGAAGAAAATGAGCATCATGATGAAGAGAATGAGCATCATGACAAAGAAAATATGTATCATGATGAAAGAAATGAGCATCATGATGAAGGAAATGAGCATATTGGTGAAGAAAATATGCATCATGATGAAGAAAATGAGCGTCATGATGAAGAAAATGAACATCATGATGAAGAAAATATGCATCACATAAAGAAAATAAGCATCAAGATGAAGAAAATTAGCATCATGATGAAGAAAATGAACATCTTGATGAAGAAAATGAGCATCACAATGAAGAAAATGAGTATCACGATGAAGAAAATAAGCATCACGATGAAGGAAATGAGCATCACGATGAAGAAATTATGCATCCTGATAAAGAAAATGAGCGTCATGTTGAAGAAAATATGCATCATGATGAAGAAAATATTAATCATGATAAAGAATATAAGCATCATGATGAAGAAAATATGCATCTTGATAAAAACAATATGCATCGTGATGAAGAAAATATGCATCATGATGAAGAAAATATGCATCGTGATGAAGAAAATGACCATCATGATGAAGAAAATATGCATCGTGATGAAGATAATGAGCATCATGATGAAGAAATTGAGTATCATGATGAAGAAATTGTGATGAAGGAAATGAGCATCATGAAGAAGAAAATGAGCATTATTATGAAGAAAATGTGCATCATGATGAGGAAAATATGCATCATGATGAAGAAAATGAGCATCATGATGAAGAAATTGAGCATCATGAAGAAGAAATCGTGATGAAGTAAATTAGCATCATGATGAAGAAAATGAGCATTATGATGAAGAAAATGTGCATCATAATGAAGAAAATATTCATCATGACAAAGAAAATATGCATCACGATGAAGAAAATGAGTATTATGACAAAAAAATGAGCATCATGATCAAGAAAATATGCATCATGATGAAGTTCAAGACGAAGAAAATATATATCATGTTTAAGAAAATGAGCATCATGATGAAAAAAATATGCATCATGGTGAAGAAAATTGGCATAGAGATGAAGGAAATTAGCAACATGATGAAGTAAATAAGCATCATGATGAAGAAGATATGCATTGTGATGAAGAAAATATGCATCATCATGAATAAAATGAGCATCGTAATGAAGGAAATGAACATCATGATGACGAAAATATGCACCATGATGAAGAAAATGAGCATCATGATGAAGAAAATGAGCATCATGATGAAGAGAATGAGCATCATGACAAAGAAAA
>CM042994.1:16974309-16994932 GCA_023678885.1 Pogostemon cablin | reverse complement strand
AAATGAGCATGATGATGAAGAAAATATGCATCATGATGAAGAAAATGAGCATCATGATAAAGAAATTGTGCATCATGATGAAGAAAACGATCATCATAATGAAGGAAATGAGCATCATGATGAAGGAAATGACCATTATGATGAAGAAAATGAGCATCATGATAAAGAAAATATGCATCATTATGAAGAAAATGAGCATCATGTTGAAGAAAATATGCATAATGATTAAGAAAATATGCATCATGATGAAGAAAAAGAGCATCTTGATGAATAAAATGTGCATCATGAAAAAGAGAATACGCATCATGATGAAGAAAATGAGCATCAAGATAAAGAGAATATGCAGCATGATGAAGAAAATGAGCATTATGATGAAGAAAATATTCATCATGATGAAGAAAATATGCATCATGATGAAGAAAATGAGCATCTTGATGAAGAAAATATGCATCATGATGAAGAAATTGAGCAACATGATGAAGAAATTGAGCATCACGAAGAAGAAATCGTGATGAAGGAAATTAGCATCATGATTAAGAAAATGAGCATTATGATGAAGAAAATGTGCATCATAATAAAGAAAATATTCATCATGATGAAGAAAATATGCATCATGATGAAGAAAATGAGTATTATGATGAAAAAATGAGCATCATGATCAAGAAAATATGCATCATGATGAAGTTCATGACGAAGAAAATATATATCATGATGAAGAAAATGAGCATCACGAAGAAAAAAATATGCATCTTGGTGAAGAAAATGAGCATCGAGATGAAGGAAATTAGCATCATGATGAAGTAAATAAGCATCATGATGAAGAAAATATGCATCGTGATGAAGAAAATATGCATCATCATGAAGAAAATGAGCATGATGATGAAGAAAATATGCATCTTGACGAAGAAAATGAGCATCATGATGTAGAAAATGAGCATCGTAATGAAGGAAATGAGCATCATGATGACGAAAATATGCATCATGATGAAGAAAATGAGGATTATGATGAAGTGTATATGCATAATGATGAAGAAAATGAGCATCAAGATAATGAGAATATGCATGATGATGAAGAAAATGAGCATCATGATGAAGTAAATGAGCATCATGATGTAGAAATGAGCATCTTGATGAATAAAATAATCATCATGATGAAGAAAATGAGGATCATGATGAAGAGAATGAGCATCATAACGAAGAAAATATGCATCATGATGAAAGAAATGATCATCATGATGAAGGAAATGAGCATATTGGTGAAGAAAATATGCATCATGATGAAGAAAATGAACGTCATGATGAAGAAAATGAAAATCATGATGAAGAAAATATGCATCAACATAAAGAAAATAAGCATCAAGATGAAGAAAATGAGCATCATGATGAAGAAAATGAGCATCTTGATGAAGAAAATGAGCATCACGATGAAAAAAATGAGTATCACGATGAAGAAAATGAGCATCACAATGAAGGAAATTAGCATCACGATGAAGAAATTATGCATCATGATGAAGAAAATGAGCGTCATGTTGAAGAAAATATGAATCGTGATGAAGAAAACATGCATCATGATAAAGAATATAAGCATCATGATGAAGAAAATATGCATCTTGATAAAAATAATATGCATCGTGATGAAGAAAATATGCATCATGATGAAGAAAATATGCATCGTGATGAAGAAAATGACCATCATGATGAAGAAAATATGCATCGTGATGAAGATAATGAGCATCATGATGAAGAAATTGAGCATCATGATGAAGAAATTGTGATGAAGGAAATGAGCATCATGAAGAAGAAAAAGAGCATTATTATGAAGAAAATGTGCATCATGATGAGGAAAATATGCATCATGATGAAGAAAATGAGCATCTGATGAAGAAATTGAACATCACGAAGAAGAAGTCGTGATGAAGGAAATTAGCATTATGATGAAGAAAATGAGCATTATGATGAAGAAAATGTGCATCATAATGAAGAAAATATTCATCATGATGAAGAAAATATGCATCATGATAAAGAAAATGAGTATTATGATGAAAAAAATGAGCATCATGATCAAGAAAAATATGTATCATGATGAAGTTCATGACGAAGAAAATATATATCATGTTGAAGAAAATGAGCATCATGATGAACAAAATATGCATCATGGTGAAGAAAATTGGCATCGAGATGAAGGAAATTAGCATCATGATGAAATAAATAAGCATCATGATGAAGAAAATATGCATCGTGATGAAGAAAATATGCATAATCATTAAGAAAATGAGCATGATGATGAAGAAAATATGCATCTTGATGAAGAAAATGAGCATCATGATGTAGAAAATGAGCATCGTAATGAAGGAAATGAGCATCATGATGACGAAAATAGCACCATGATGAAGAAAATGAGCATTATGATGAAGTGTATATGAATAATGATGAAGAAAATGAGCATCAAGATAAAGAGAATATGCATCATGATGAAGAAAATGAGCATCATGATGAAGAAAATGAGCATCATGATGTAGAAAATGAGCATCTTGATGAATAAAATATTCATCATGATGAAGAAAATGAGCATCATGACGAAGAGAATGAGCATCATGTTGAAGAAAATATGTATCATGATGAAAGAAATGAGCATCATGATGAAGGAAATGAGCATATTGGTGAAGAAAATATGCATCATGATGAAGAAAATGGGCATCATGATGAAGAAAATGAGCATCATGATGAAGAGAATATGTATCATGATTAAGAGAATGAGCGTCATGATAAAAAAAATGAGCATCATGATGAAGAAAATATGCATCATGATGAAGAAAATGAGCATCATGATGAAGAGAATGAGCTTCATGATTAAGAAAATATGCATCATGATTAAGGAAATGAGCATCATTAGGAAGGAAATGAGCATCTTGATGTAGAAAACATGTATCATGATCAAGAAAATATGAATCATGTTGAAGCTCATGATGAAGATGTAGGCGTTCAATCATTTGGTTAACGTGAACTGTTAGGGTTCCATACATTTCTAATTCAGCGGAAGCAAGAAATCAAGGAAACGCATTACCTTTCACCAGGGTATGTTGGAGAAGATGGATTCTCGCCGACAGCCTGCACAGCCTCACCATTTTGTGCATAACTCTATCATCCGATATTGGATTTGAGTGATCTATGCGCCAAATTAAATTACTAACAACTTTATTAATTAATATCTCATCCAAGAATAGTACCACTCAACCTCATTTTCATGCCGGAATAAATCCACCTGCAGGGTTTACATGATAAGTCTTATAAGCTCCTCAAGGGGACATCATCAACCTATGTCAGACACGGATTCCTTCTACAATCAACAACACACCATAGAGAAAGCATCAATTCCCAACTCACCGAGTTTGTTGATTTAATTACGTGTAAATCTCACCCATTGATGAATTAAAGAAATACATATTGGCTTACGTGTCGAGGTTATTGTATAAGGATTAAGAGCACGAATATCCATAATAACTTAGATCAAGTTCTTCTATAAGTCAGTATAAGTCGAACGATTTCAAGCGGTCCTGCACAAAATACACAAAGTGCACTAATATGATTTTATAGTCAACACAAACTAATACAAAATCACACTATTGCGTGTGTTTATACTTTATAAGGAAACCAATAATATGATCTTCCGCGTGTTGTTGCACAACATATTATCTATAGTATAAAGTAAGCAGACTATTGCATCGGACATATAAATAAATTATAAGACGCAATCATTTGATCATATGATTCTCATTTCAAATAAATTGTTATAACATTGTTCATACAAAAAGCTAGACTTTTAGTATACAATCCAACAGAAGAAAATATATATCATAATGAAAAATATAAGCATCATGATGAAAAAAAATATGCATCATGAAGACGAAAACAAGCATCATGATGTAGGAAATGAGCATCATGATGAAGAAAATATGAATCATGATTAAAAAAATATGCATCATCATCAAGAAAATGAGCATGATGATGAAGAAAATATGCATCATGATGAAGAAAATGAGCATCATGATAAAAAAAATTGTGCATCATGATGAAGAAAACTATCATCATAATGAAGGAAATGAGCATCATGATGAAGGAAATGACCATTATGATGAAAAAAAATATGCATCATGATGAAGAAAAATATGCATCATGATGAGATCATCATGATGAAGAAAATATGCATCATGATGAAGAAAATGAGCATCATGATAAAGAAAATATGCATCATTATGAAGAAAATGAGCATCATGTTGAAGAAAATATGCATAATGATTAAGAAAATATGCATCATGATGAAGAAAAAGAGCATCTTGATGAATAAAATGTGCATCATGAAAAAGAGAATACGCATCATGATGAAGAAAATGAGCATCAAGATAAAGAGAATATGCAGCATGATGAAGAAAATGAGCATCATGATGAAGAAAATATTCATCATAATGAAGAAAATATGCATCATGATGAAGAAAATGAGCATCTTGATGAAGAAAATATGCATCATGATGAAGAAATTGAGCAACATGATGAAGAAATTTAGCATCACGAAGAAGAAATCGTGATGAAGGAAATTAGCATCATGATTAAGAAAATGAGCATTATGATGAAGAAAATGTGCATCATAATAAAGAAAATATTCATCATGATGAAGAAAATATGCATCATGATGAAGAAAATGAGTATTATGATGAAAAAATGAGCATCATGATCAAGAAAATATGCATCATGATGAAGTTCATGACGAAGAAAATATATATCATGATGAAGAAAATGAGCATCATTATGAAAAAAAATATGCATCTTGGTGAAGAAAATGAGCATCGAGATGCAGGAAATTAGCATCATGATGAAGTAAATAAGCATCATGATGAAGAAAGTATGCATCGTGATGAAGAAAATATGCATCATCATGAAGAAAATGAGCATGATGATGAAGAAAATATGCATCTTGACGAAGAAAATGAGCATCGTAATGAAGGAAATGAGCATCATGATGACGAAAATATGCATCATGATGAAGAAAATGAGCATTATGATGAAGTGTATATGCATAATGATGAAGAAAATGAGCATCAAGATAATGAGAATATGCATGATGATGAAGAAAATGAGCATCATGATGAAGTAAATGAGCATCATGATGTAGAAAATTAGCATCTTGATGAATAAAATAATCATCATGATGAAGAAAATGAGCATCATGATGAAGAGAATGAGCATCATAACGAAGCAAATATGCATCATGATGAAAGAAATGATCATCATGATGAAGGAAATGAGCATATTGGTGAAGAAAATATGCATCATGATGAAGAAAATGAGCGTCATGATGAAGAAAATGAACATCATGATGAAGAAAATATGCATCAACATAAAGAAAATAAGCATCAAGATGAAGAAAATGAGCATCATGATGAAGAAAATGAGCATCTTGATGAAGAAAAAGAGCATCACGATGAAAAAAATTAGTATCACGATGAAGAAAATGAGCATCACGATGAAGGAAATTAGCATCACGATGAAGAAATTATGCATCATGATGAAGAAAATGAGCGTCATGTTGAAGAAAATATGAATCATGATGAAGAAAACATGCATCATGATAAAGAATATAAGCATCATGATGAAGAAAATATGCATCTTGATAAAAACAATATGCATCGTGATGAAGAAAATATGCATCATGATGATGAAAATATGCATCGTGATGAAGAAAATGACCATCATGATGAAGAAAATATGCATCGTGATGAAGATAATGAGCATCATGATGAAGAAATTGAGCATCATGATGAAGAAATTGTGATGAAGGAAATGAGCATCATGAAGAAGAAAATGAGCATTATTATGAAGAAAATGTGCATCATGATGAGGAAAATATGCATCATGATGAAGAAAATGAGCATCTGATGAAGAAATTGAACATCATGATGTAGAAAATGAGCATCTTGATGAATAAAATATTCATCATGATGAAGAAAATGAGCATCATGACGAAGAGAATGAGCATCATGACGAAGAAAATATGTATCATGATGAAAGAAATGAGCATCATGATGAAGGAAATGAGCATATTGGTGAAGAAAATATGCATCATGATGAAGAAAATGGGTGTCATGATGAAGAAAATGAGCATCATGATGAAGAGAATATGTATCATGATTAAGAGAATGAGCGTCATGATAAAGAAAATGAGCATCATGATGAAGAAAATATGCATCATGATGAAGAAAATGAGCATCATGATGAAGAGAATGAGCTTCATGATTAAGAAAATATGCATCATGATTAAGGAAATGAGCATCATTATGAAGGAAATGAGCATCATGATGAAGAAAACATGTATCATGATCAAGAAAATATGAATCATGTTGAAGCTCATGATGAAGATGTAGACGTTCAATCGTTTGGTTAACGTGAATTGTTAGGGTTCCATACATTTCTAATTCAGCGGAAGCAAGAAATCAAGGAAACGCATTACCTTTCACCAGGGTATGTTGGAGAAGATGGATTCTCGCCTACAGCCTGCACAGCCTCACCATTTTGTGCATAACTCTATCATCCGATATTGGATTTGAGTGATTTATGCGCCAAGTTAAATTACTAACAACTTTATTAATTAATATCTCATCCAAGAATAGTACCACTCAACCTCATTTTCATGCCGGAATAAATCCACCTGCAGGGTTTACATGATAAGTCTTATAAGCTCCTCAAGGGGACATCATCAACCTATGTCAGACACGGATTTCTTCTACAATCAACAACACACCATAGAGAAAGCATCAATTCCCAACTCACCGAGTTTGTTGATTTAATTACGTGTAAATCTCACCCATTGATGAATCAAAGAAATACATATTGGCTTACGTGTCGAGGTTATTGTATAAGGATTAAGAGCACGAATATCCATAATAACATAGATCAAGTTCTCCTATAAGTCAGTATAAGTCGAACGATCTCAAGCGGTCCTGCACAAAATACACAAAGTGCACTAATATGATTTTATAGTCAACACAAACTAATACAAAATCACACTATTGCATGTGTTTATACTTTATAAGGAAACCAATAATATGATCTTCCGCGTGTTGTTGCACAACATATTATCTATAGTATAAAGTAAGCAGACTATTGCATCGGACATATAAATAAATTATAAGACGCAATCATTTGATCATATGATTCTCATTTCAAATAAATTGTTATAACATTGTTCATACAAAAAACTAGACTTTTAGTATACAATCCAACAGAAGAAAATATATATCATAATGAAAAAAATAAGCATCATGATGAAAAAAAATATGCATCATTAAGACAAAAACGAGCATCATGATGTAGTAAATGAGCATCATGATGAAGAAAATATGAATCATGATGAAAAAAATATGCATCATCATCAAGAAAATGAGCATGATGATGAAGAAAATATGTTTCATGATGAAGAAAATGAGCATCATGATATAGAAATTGTGCATCATGATGAAAAAACGATCAACATAAAGAAAGAAATGAGCATCATGATGAAGGAATGACCATCATGACGAAAAAAATATGTATCATGATGAAGAAAAATACGCATCATGATGAGATCATCATAATGAAGAAAATATGCATCATGATGAAAAAATGAGCATCATGATAAAGAAAATATGCATCATTATGAAGAAACTGAGCATCATGTTGAAGAAAATATGCATAATGATTAAGAAAATATGCATCATGATGAAGAAAAAGAGCATCTTGATGAATAAAATGTGCATCATGAAAAAGAGAATACACATCATGATGAAGAAAATGAGCATCAAGATAGAGAGAATATGCAGCATGATGAAGAAAATGAGCATCAAGATGATGAAAATATTCATCATGATGAAGAAAATATGCACCATGATGAAGAAAATGAGCATCTTGATGAAGAAAATATACATCATGAAGAAGAAAATGAGCATCATGATGTTGAGAATGAGCATCATGATGAAGAAAATATGCATCATGATGAAAGAAATGAGCATCATGATGAAGAAAATGAGCATCATGATGAAGAGAATATGCATCATGATGAAGAGAATATGCATCATGATAAAGATAATGAGCATCATGATGAAGGATATGGGCATCATGATGAAGGAAATGAGCATCATGATGATGAAAATATGCATCATGATGAAGAAAATGAGCATCATGAAGAAGATAATGAGCATCATGATGAAGAAAATATGCATCATGATCAAGAAAATATGCATCATGATGAAGCTCATGATGAAGAAAAAATATCATGATAAAGAAAATGAGCATCATGATGAAGTAAATATGCATCATGATGAAGAAAATGAGCATCATGATGAAGAAAATATGAATCATGATGAAGAAAATATGCATCATCATGAAGAAAATGAACATGATGATGAAGAAAATATGCATCAGGATGAAGAAAATGAGCATCATGATGAAGAAATTGTGCTTCATGATGAAGAAAATGAGCATCATAATGAAGGAAATGAGCATCATGATGAAAGAAATGAGCATCATGATGAATAAAATATGCATCTTGATGAAGAAAAATATGCATCATGACGAAGAAAATATGCATCATAATGAAGAAAATGAGCATCATGATAAAGAAAATATGCTTCATGGTGAAGAAAATGAGCATCATGATGTAGAAAATATGCATAATGATTAAGAAAATATGCATCATGAAGAAGAAAATGAGCGTCTTGATGAAGAAAATACTAATCATGAAGAAGAAAATGAGCATTATATAAAAGAGAATATGCATCATGATGAAGAAAATGAGAATCATGATAAAGGGAATATGCATCTTGATGAATAAAATGAACATTATGATGAAGAAAATATACATCATGATGAAGGAAATATGCATCATGATGAAGAAAATCAGCATCTTGATGAAGAAAATATGCATCATAATGAAGAAAATAAGCATTATGATGAAGAGAATGAGCACCATGATGACGAAAATATACATCATGTTGAAAGAAATGAGCATCATGATGAAGGAAATGAGCACCATGATAAAGAAAATTAGCATCACGATGAAGAAAATATGCATTATGGTTAAGAAAATGAGCCTCAGGATGAAGAGAATATGCATCACGATGAAGAGAATATGCATCATGATGAAGAAAATGAGCATCATGATGAAGGAAATGAGCATCATGATGAAAAAAATGAGCATCGTGATGAATAAAATATCCATCATGATGAAGAAAATGAGCATAATGATGAAGAAAATATGCATCATGATGAAGTTCATGATGAAGAAAATATATATCATGATGATGAAAATGAGCATTATGATGAATAAAATATGCATCATGATGAAGAAAAAGAGCATCATGATGTAGGAATTAAGCATCATGATGAAGAAAATGAGCATCATGATGAAGAAAATATAAATCATTATGAAGAAAATATGCATCATCATTAAGAAAATGAGCATCATTATGAAGAAAGTATGAATTATGATGAAGAAAATGAGCATCATAATGAAGAAATCGTGCATCATGATGCAGAAAATGTGCATCATAATGAAGGAAATGAGCATATTGATGAAGGAAATGAGCACCGTGCTTCAGTAAATATACATCATGATATAGAAAAATATACATCATGATGAAGAAAATAAGCATCACGATGAATAAAATATGCATAATGATGAAGAAAATGAGCATCATGATGAAGAAAATATGCATCATGATGAAGGAAATGAGCATAATGGTGAAAAAAATATGCATCATAATGAAGAAAATATGCAACATGATCAAGAAAATATGCATCATGATGAAGCTCATGATGAAGAAAATATATATCATAACGAAGAAAATGAGAATCATTATGAAGAAAATATAAATCATGATGAAGAAAATGTGCATCACGAAAAAGGAAATGGAAATCATGATGAAGAAAATATGCATCATGATGAAGAATATATGCATCATCATGAAGAAAATGTGCATGATGATGAAGAAAATATGCATCATGATGAAGTAAATGATAATCATGCTGAAGAAATTAAGCATCATGATGAAGAAAATATGCATCATAATTAAGAAAATGAGCATCATGATGGAGGAAATGAGCATCATGATTAAGGAAATGATCATCGTGATCAAAGAAAAGAGCATCATGAAGAAGAAAATAAGCATCATGATTTAAAAAAATGAGCATCATGATGTAGGAAATAGACATCATGATGAAGGAAATATGAATAATGATGAAAAAAATGAGCATCATGATGAATAAAATGAGGATTACGACATAGGAAATAAGCATCATGATGAAGAAAATGAGCATCATGATGAAAAAATATGCATCATGATAAAAGAAAAGAGCATCATGATGAAGAAAATAAATATCATGATGAAGAAAATAAGCATAATGATTAAGAAATTTGCATCATGATGAAAGAAAAGAGCATCATGATGAAGGAAATGAGCATCATGATGAAGAAAATGAGCATCATGATGAGGAAAATATGCATCATGATGATAAAATATGCATCTTGATAAAGAAAATGAGCATGATGAAGAGAATGAGCATCATGATTAAGAAAAATATGCATCATGATGAGAGCATCATGATAAAGAAAATGAGGATCATGATAAAGAAAATATGCATCATGACGAAGAAAATGAGCATCATGTTGAAGAAAATATGCATAATGATTAAGAAAATATGCATCATGAAAAAGAAAATGAGCATCAAGATAAAGAGAATATGCAGCATGATGAAGAAAATGAGCATCATGATGAAGAAAATATGTATCATGATGAAGAAAATGAGCATCATGATGTATGAAATGAGAATCATGATGAAGAAAATGAGCATCATGATGAAGAAAATATGAATCATGATGAAGAAAATATACATCATAATGAAGGAAATGAGCATCATGATGAAGGAAATGAGCATCATGATGAATAAAATATGCATCTTGATGGATAAAAATATGCATCATGACGAAGAAAATATGCATCATGATGAAGAAAATGAGCATCATGATAAAAAAAATATGCATCATGGTGAAGAAAATGAGCATCATGATGAAGAAAATATGTATAATGATTAAGAAAATATGCATCATGAAGAAGAAAATGAGCGTCTTGATGAAAAAAATATTAATCATCATGAAGAAAATGAGCATTATGTAAAAGAGAATATGCATCATGATGAAGAAAATGAGAATCATGATAAAGGGAATATGCATCTTGAAGAAGAAAATGAGCATTATGATGAAGAAAATATACATCATAATGAAGGAAATATACTTCATGATGAAGAAAATCAGCATCTTGATGAAGAAAATATGCATCATGATGAAGAAAATGAGCATTACGATGAAGAGAATGAGCACCATGATGACGAAAATATATATCATGATGAAGAAAATGAACATCATGATGAAGGAAATTAGCACCATGATGAAGAAAATTAGCATCATGATGAAGAAAATATGTATTATGATGATGAAAATGAGCCTCATGATGAAGAGAATATGCATCATAATGAAGAAAATGAACATCATGATGAAGGAATGAGCATCATGATGAAGAAAATGAGCATCGTGATGAAGAAAATATCCATCATGATGAAGAAAATGAGCATAATGATGAAGAAAATATGCATCATGATGAAGATAATAAGCATCATGATGAAGAAAATATGCATCATGATGAAGTAAATGAGCATTATGATGAAGAAAATATGCATCATAATCAAGAAAATATGCATCATGATGAAGAAAATATGCATCATCATGAAGAAAATGAGCATGATGATGAAGAAAATATGCATCATGATGAAGTAATTGAGCATCATGCTGAAGTAATTGAGCATGATAATGAAGAAAATATGCATCATAATTAAGAAAATGAGCATCATGATGGAGGAAATGAGTATCATGATGAAGGAATTGAGGATCATGATCAAAGAAAAGAGCATCATGATGAAAAAAATAAGCATCACGATTTAAGAAAATGAGCATCATGACGTAGGAAATAAGCATCATGATAAAAAAATTAGCATCATGATGTTGAAAATGAACATCATGATTACGAAAATGAGCATCATGATGAATAAAATGAGCATTATGACATAGGAAATAAACATCATGATGAAGAAAATGAGCATCATGATGAAAAAATATGGATGATAAAAGAAAAGAGCATCATGATGAATAAGGTATGCATCATGATGAAGAAAATATGCATCATGATGAAGAAATTTGCTTCATGATGAAAGAAAAGAGCATCATGATGAAGGAAATGAGCATCATGATGAAGAAAACGAGCATCACGATGAGAAAAATATGTATCATGATGATAAAATATGCATTTTTATGAAGAAAACGAGCATGATGAAGAGAATGAGCATCATGATTAAGAAAAATATGCATCATGATGAGAGCACCATGATGAAGAAAATATGCATCATGATGAAGAAAATGAGCATCATAATAAAGAAAATATATGCATCATGACGAAGAAAATGAGCATCATGTTGAAGAAAATATGCATAATGATAAAAAAAATATGCATCATGATGAAGAAAATGAGCATCTTGATGAATAAAATGTGCATCATGAAAAAGAGAATATGCATCATGACGAAGAAAATGAGCATCAAGATAAAGAGAATATGCAACATGATTAAGAAAATGAGCATCATGATGAAGAAAATATTCATCATGATGAAGAAAATATGCATCATGATGAAGAAAATGAGCATCTTGATGAAGAAAATATGCATCATGATAAAGAAAATGAGCATCATGATGTTGAGAATGAGCATCATGATGAAGAAAATATGCATCATGATGAAAGAAATGAGTATCATGATGAAGGAAATCACCATCATGATGAAGAAAATGAGCATCATGATGAAGAAAATGAGCATCATAATGAAGAGAATATGCATCATGATGAAGAGAATATGCAACATGATAAAGAGAATGAGCATCATGACGAAGGATATGAGCATCATGATGAAGGATATGAGCATCATGATGAAGGAAATGAGCATCATGATGAAGAAAATATGCATCATGATGAAGAAAATGAGCATCATGAAGAAGATAATGAGCATCATGATGAAGAAAATATGCATCATGATCAAGAAAATATGCATCATGATGAAGCTCAAGATGAAGAAAAAATATATCATGATAAAGAAAATGAGCATCATGATGAAGAAAATATGCATCATGATGAAGAAAATGAGCATCATGATGTAGGAAATGAGAATCATGATGAAGAAAATGAGCATCATGATGAAGAAAATATGAATCATGATGAAGAAAATATGCATCATCATGAAGAAAATGAGCATGATGATGAAGAAAATATGCATCAGGATGAAGAAAATGAGCATCATGATGAAGAAATTGTGCTTCATGATGAAGAAAATGAGCATCATAATGAAGGAAATGAGCATCATGATGAAGGAAATGAGCGTCATGATGAAAAAAATATGCATCTTGATGAATAAAAATATGCATTATGGCGAAGAAAATATGCATCATGATGAAGAAAATAAGCATCATGATAAAAAAAATATGCATCATGGTGAAGAAAATGAGCATCATGATGAAGAAAATATGCATAATGATTAAGAAAATATTCATCATGAAGAAGAAAATGAGCGTCTTGATGAAGAAAATATTAATCATTATGAAGAAAATGAGCATTATGTAAAAGAGAATATGCATCATGTTTAAGAAAATTAGAATCATGATAAAGGGAATATGCATCTTGATGAAGAAAATGAGCATTATGATGAAGAAAATATACATAATGATAAAGGAAATATGCATCATGATGAAGAAAATCAACATCTTGATGAAGAAAATATGCATCATGATGAAGAAAATGAGCATCATGATGAAGAGAATGAGCACCATGATGACGAAAATATACATCATGATAAAGGAAATGAGCATCATGATGAAGGAAATGAGCACCATGATGAAGAAAATTAGCATCATGATGAAGAAAATATGCATTATGATGAAGAAAATGAGCCTCATGATGAAGAGAATATGCATCATGATAAAGGAAATGAGCATCATGATAAAGGAAATGAGCATCATGATGAAGGAAATGAGCATCATGATGAAGAAAATAAGCATCGTGATGAAGAAAATATCCATCATGATGAAGAAAATGAGCATAATGATGAAGAAAATATGCATCATGATGAAGATAATGAGCATTATGATGAAGAAATATGCATCATTATGAAGAAAATGAGCATCATGATGAAGAAAATATGCAGCATGATCAAGAAAATATGCATCATGATGAAGCTCATGATGAAGAAAATATATATCATGATGATGAAAATGAGCATCATGATGAATAAAATATGCATCATGATGAAGAAAATGAGCATCATGATGTAGGAATTAAGCATCATGATGAAGAAAATGAGCATCATGATGAAGGAAATATGAATCATTATGAAGAAAATATGCATCATCATTATGAAAATAAGCATCATGATGAAGAAAGTATGAATTATAATGAAGAAAATGAGCATCATGATGAAGAAATCGGGCATCATGATGAAGAAAATGTGCATCATAATGAAGGAAATGAGCATCATGATGAAGGAAATGATCATCGTGCTAAAGTAAGTATACATCATGATATAGAAAAATATGCATCATGATGAAGAAAATAAGCATCATGATGAATAAAATATGCATAATGATGAAGAAAATGTGCATCATGATGAAGAAAATGAGCATCATGATGAAGAAAATATGCATCATGAAGAAGGAAATGAGCATAATGGTGAAGGAAATATGCATCATGATGAAGGAAATATGCATCATGATCAAGAAAATATGCATCATGATGAAGCTAATGATGATGAAAATATATATCACGACGAAGAAAATGAGCATCATTATGAAGAAAATATAAATCACGATGAAAAAAATAAGCATCACGATGTAGGAAATGGAAATCATGATGAAGAAAATATGCATCATGATGAAGAAAATTAGCATGATGATGAAGAAAATATGCATCATGATGAAGTAAATGAGCATCATGCTTAAGAAATTGAGCATCATGATGAAAAAATATGCATCATAATGAAGAAAATGAGCTTCATGATGGAGGAAATGAGTATCATGATGAAGGAAATGAGCATCATGATCAAAGAAAAGAGCATAATGATGAAGAAAATAAGCATCAGGATTTAAGAAAATGAGCATCATGACGTAGGAAATAAGCATCATGATGAAGAAAATATGAATCATGATGAATAAATGAGCATCTTGATGCAGAAATGAGCATCAAGATGAATAAAATGAGCATTATGACATAGGAAATAAACATCATGATGAAGAAAATGAGCATCATAATGAAAAAATATGAATCATGATAAAAGAAAATAGCATCATGATGAAGAAAATATGCATCATGATGAATAAATTTGCATCATGAGGAAAGATAAGAGCATCATGATAAAGGAAATGAGCATCATGATGAAGTAAATGAGCATCATGCTGAAGAAATTGATCATCATGATGAAGAAAATATGCATCATAATTAAGAAAATGAGCATCATGATGAAGGAAATGAGCATCATGATGAAGGAAATGAGCATCATGATCAAAGAAAAGAGCATCATAATGAAGAAAATAAGCATCATGATTTTAGAAAATGAGCATCATGATGTAGGAAATAAGCATCATGATGAAGAAAATAGGAATCATGATGAAAAAAATGAGCATCATGATGTTTAAAATGAACATCATGATTAGGAAAATGAGCATCATGATGAATAAAATGAGCATTATGACATAGGAAATAAACATCATGATGAAGAAAATGAGCATCATGATGAAAAAATATGGATCATGATAAAACAAAAGAGCATCATGATGAAGAAAGTATGCATCATGATGAAGAAAATATGCATCATGATGAAGAAATTTGCTTCATGATGAAAGAAAAGAGCATCATGATGAAGGAAATGAGCATCATGATGAAGAAAATGAGCATCATGATGAGGAAAATATGAATCACGATGATAAAATATGCATTTTGATGAAGAAAATGAGCGTGATGAATAGACTAAGCATCATGATTAAGAAAAATATGCATCATGATGAAGAAAATATGCATCATGATGAAGAAAATGAGCATCATGATAAAGAAAATATATGCATCATGACGAAGAAAATGAGCATCAGGTTGAAGAAAATATGCATAATGATTAATAAAATATGCATCATGATGAAGAAAATGGGCATCTTGATGAATAAAATGTGCATCATGAAAAAGAGAATATGCATCATGATGAAGAAAATGAGCATCAATATAAAGAGAATATGTAGCATGATTAAGAAAATGACCATCATGATGAAGAAAATATTCATCATGATGAAGAAAATATGCATCATGATGAAGAAAATGAGCATCTTGATGAAGAAAATATGCATCATGATGAAGAAAATGAGCATCATGATGTTGAGAATGAGCAGCATGATGAAGAAAATATGCATCATGATGAAAGAAATGAGTATCATGATGAAGGAAATCAGCATCATGATAAAGAAAATGAGCATCATGATGAAGAAAATAAGCATCATAATGAAGAGAATATGCATCATGATGAAGAGAATATGCAACATGATAAAGAGAATGAGCATCATGACGAAGGATATGAGCATCATGATGAAGGATATGAGCATCATGATGAAGGAAATGAGCATCATGATGAAGAAAATATGCATCATGATGAAGAAAATCAGCATCATGAAGAAGATAATGAGCATCATGATGAAGAAAATATGCATCATGATCAAGAAAATATGCATCATGATGAAGCTCAAGATGAAGAAAAAATATATCATGATAAAGAAAACGAGCATCATGATGAAGAAAATATGCATCATGATGAAGAAAATGAGCATCATGATGTAGGAAATGAGAATCATGATGAAGAAAATGAGCATCATGATGAAGAAAATATGAATCATGATGAAGAAAATATGCATCATCATGAAGAAAATGAGCAAGATGATGAAGAAAATATGCATCAGGATGAAGAAAATGAACATCATGATGAAGAAATTGTGCTTCATGATGAAGAAAATGAGCATCATAATGAAGGAAATGAGCATCATGATGAAGGAAATGAGCGTCATGATGAATAAAATATGCATCTTGATGAATAAAAATATGCACTATGACGAAGAAAATATGCATCATGATGAAGAAAATAAGCATCATGATAAAAAAAATATGCATCATGGTGAAGAAAATGAGCATCATGATGAAGAAAATATGCATAATGATTAATAAAATATTCATCATGAAGAAGAAAATGAGCGTCTTGATGAAGAAAATATTAATCATGATGAAGAAAATGAGCATTATGTAAAAGAGAATATGCATCATGTTTAAGAAAATTAGAATCATGATAAAGGGAATATGCAACTTGATGAAGAAAATGAGCATTATGATGAAGAAAATATACATAATGATAAAGGAAATATGCATCATGATGAAGAAAATCAGCATCTTGATGAAGAAAATATGCATCATGATGAAGAAAATGAGCATCATGATGAAGAGAATGAGCACCATGATGACGAAAATATACATCATGATGAAGGAAATGAGCATCATGATGAAGGAAATGAGCACCATGATGAAGAAAATTAGCATTATGATGAAGAAAATATGCATTATGATGAAGAAAATGAGCCTCATGATGAAGAGAATATGCATCATGATAAAGGAAATGAGCATCATGATAAAGGAAATGAGCATCATGATGAAGGAAATGAGCATCATGATGAATAAAATAAGCATCGTGATGAAGAAAATATCCATCATGATGAAGAAAATGAGCATAATGATGAAGAAAATATGCATCATGATGAAGATAATGAGCATTATGATGAAGAAATATGCATCATTATGAAGAAAATGAGCATCATGATCAAGAAAATATGCATCATGATCAAGAAAATATGCATCATGATGAAGCTCATGATGAAGAAAATATATATCATGATGATGAAAATGAGCATCATGATGAATAAAATATGCATCATGATGAAGAAAATGAGAATCATGATGTAGGAATTAAGCATCATGATGAAGAAAATGAGCATCATGATGAAGGAAATATGAATCATTATGAAGAAAATAGGCATCATCATTAAGAAAATAAGCATCATGATGAAGAAAGTATGAATTATGATGAAGAAAATGAGCATCATGATGAAATAATCGGGCATCATGATGCAGAAAATGTGCATCATAATGAAGGAAATGAGCATCATGATGAAGGAAATGATCATCGTGCTAAAGTAAATATACATCATGATATAGAAAAATATGCATCATGATGAAGAAAATAAGCATCATGATGAATAAAATATGCATAATGATGAAGAAAATGTGCATCATGATGAAGAAAATGAGCATCATGATGAAGAAAATATGCATCATGAAGAAGGAAATGAGCATAATGGTGAAGGAAATATGCATCATGATGAAGGAAATATGCATCATGATCAAGAAAATATGCATCATGATGAAGCTAATGATGAAGAAAATATATATCACGACGAAGAAAATGAGCATCATTATGAAGAAAATATAAATCACGATGAAAAAAATAAGCATCACGATGTAGGAAATGGAAATCATGATGAAGAAAATATGCATCATGATGAAGAAAATTAGCATGATGATGAAGAAAATATGCATCATGATGAAGTAAATGAGCATCATGCTTAAGAAATTGAGCATCATGATGAAAAAATATGCATCATAATGAAGAAAATGAGCTTCATGATGGAGGAAATGAGTATCATGATGAAGGAAATGAGCATCATGATCAAAGAAAAGAGCATAATGATGAAGAAAATAAGCATCATGATTTAAGAAAATGAGCATCATGACGTAGGAAATAAGCATCATGATGAAGAAAATATGAATCATGATGAATAAATGAGCATCTTGATGCAGAAATGAGCATCAAGATGAATAAAATGAGCATTATGACATAGGAAATAAACATCATGATGAAGAAAATGAGCATCATAATGAAAAAATATGAATCATGATAAAAGAAAATAGCATCATGATGAAGAAAATATGCATCATGATGAATAAATTTGCATCATGAGGAAAGATAAGAGCATCATGATAAAGGAAATGAGCTTCATGATGAAGTAAATGAGCATCATGCTGAAGAAATTGATCATCATGATGAAGAAAATATGCATCATAATTAAGAAAATGAGCATCATGATGAAGGAAATGAGCATCATGATGAAGGAAATGAGCATCATGATCAAAGAAAAGAGCATCATAATGAAGAAAATAAGCATCATGATTTTAGAAAATGAGCATCATGACGTAGGAAATAAGCATCATGATGAAGAAAATAGGAATCATGATGAAAAAAATGAGCATCATGATGTTTAAAATGAACATCATGATTAGGAAAATGAGCATCATGATGAATAAAATGAGCATTATGACATAGGAAATAAACATCATGATGAAGAAAATGAGCATCATGATGAAAAAATATGGATCATGATAAAACAAAAGAGCATCATGATGAAGAAAGTATGCATCATGATGAAGAAAATATGCATCATGATGAAGAAATTTGCTTCATGATGAAAGAAAAGAGCATCATGATGAAGGAAATGAGCATCATCATGAAGAAAATGAGCATCATGATGAGGAAAATATGAATCACGATGATAAAATATGCATTTTGATGAAGAAAATGAGCGTGATGAATAGACTAAGCATCATGATTAAGAAAAATATGCATCATGATGAGAGCACCATGATGAAGAAAATATGCATCATGATGAAGAAAATGAGCATCATGATAAAGAAAATATATGCATCATGACGAAGAAAATGAGCATCAGGTTGAAGAAAATATGCATAATGATTAATAAAATATGCATCATGATGAAGAAAATGGGCATCTTGATGAATAAAATGTGCATCATGAAAAAGAGAATATGCATCATGATGAAGAAAATGAGCATCAATATAAAGAGAATATGTAGCATGATTAAGAAAATGACCATCATGATGAAGAAAATATTCATCATGATGAAGAAAATATGCATCATGATGAAGAAAATGAGCATCTTGATGAAGAAAATATGCATCATGATGAAGAAAATGAGCATCATGATGTTGAGAATGAGCAGCATGATGAAGAAAATATGCATCATGATGAAAGAAATGAGTATCATGATGAAGGAAATCAGCATCATGATAAAGAAAATGAGCATCATGATGAAGAAAATGAGAATCATAATGAAGAGAATATGCATCATGATGAATAGAATATGCATCATGATAAAGAGAATGAGCATCATGACGAAGGATATGAGCATCTTGATGAAGGATATGAGCATCTTGATGAAGGAAATGAGCATCATGATGAAGAAAATATGCATCATGCTGAAGAAAATGAGCATCACGAAGAAGATAATGAGCATCATGATGAAGAAAATATGCATCATGATCAAGAAAATATGCATCATGATGAAGCTCAAGATGAAG